>VZSC01015898.1:0-19151 GCA_013398225.1 Steatornis caripensis | reverse complement strand
AAAAAAAAAAAAAAAAAAGAAAAAGGAAAAAGTGACAGTATCTCAGCAAAAGAAATTGTAGCCATAGGAATTCCCAGTTGCCTTCAGGAAATCAATACTCACTTCATATGGTACAAAACTTTTTCTTTAACCATTATTCAAGGCAAAACAGTACAATCGATCCAGGGTTTCAGCCCCGGTGACCGTCCCCAGCGATGTGCACAGCCCAGCGTGCAGCGAGCCCAGCCAGCCCTTTGCAGATCCAGCCCCAATTGAAGCCGACCCTGANAAAAAAAAAAAAAGAAAAAGGAAAAAGTGACAGTATCTCAGCAAAAGAAATTGTAGCCATAGGAATTCCCAGTTGCCTTCAGGAAATCAATACTCACTTCATATGGTACAAAACTTTTTCTTTAACCTTTATTCAAGGCAAAACAGTACAATCGATCCAGGGTTTCAGCCCCGGTGACCGTCCCCAGCGATGTGCACAGCCCAGCGTGCAGCGAGCCCAGCCAGCCCTTTGCAGATCCAGCCCCAACTGAAGCCGACCCTGCGAGCATCACCAGTCCTCCCTCCAGACCAGGGGTCTGTCGCACACGCGCCCCTTGCCCACGCGCTCCACTGGAGCTGCCCAGTGACTTTGGGACATGGCTGTGTGAGCGGCTGGGTGCCCACTCGCTCATCCTGCAGCGCCCTGCTTGTCATTGGGGTACAACACCCAATAACACCACCGAACAACAGTGTGACCGCGAAAAAGGATAAAAGCTTATCATTTACGCTACCCAAGGCACTGCTTGCCTAAGAGAGCAACAGGCTGCTCACAACTCAATAGTTTTTTTTCTTTTCCTTTCCTTTCCCCCCCGCCAAAAAACCCCTCGCTGTTGTAAAAGAGGCATTGGGAAGTTTTATGTATTATCACGTCCTGCTGTAAAAAGCAGTCAAGTACTTTCCTCCTAAAGGAATGAAGCAAAATGACAGGACAGAAGGTCACCTTCGCTCACCGATTTTGAACACAGATTGTCCTGTTAAACCAAATTCTTTTTCTTTAATTTTTAATAGGGCCATTGAGTCATTTAAGCTTTTACCTATAAAACCTAAATTCTTCTCACTGCAGTCAAATGCCAAAGCAGAGCGAATATTATCCCCAGCCTGACTCACATCTAAAATCTCCAGCAGGAATCCTGCAAAGCAATGCCGCCTGCACCCCTCCGTGGTTCGTGCCTCTGCCAATTCTCGGGATAAGAGTGTACGCACCAAGAAATGATTCTCGTGTTTAACAACAGGCTTCAAGTAACTCATCTAGGAAACACATCTGCTTGGCCTAAATTCAGCCAAAACTGACGCCTGTCCAAGCACAAGAGCCGTTAGCGTTTGAGCACTGCTCTTAAAAGCTTCTAACGTACCAATCTCAAAACTCGTAATCGCACAAGGTTCACAGCTTGGTATGAGCCTCCGTGGCGCAACTCGGACACAACGTGCACCCCCCCACAGGCTGTGTGCAAGCGCACATGCCCAAACACAGACTGGGCTAGATACGCATCCAGATTTGCAGTTTCCTGTAAAAAGCAGAGTCAAATAACAAAACTCACAATAAAAAATAACAAAATAACAAAATTCAGCTCTGGACCCCCGTGCCCATCATGGATTTTTCCTCGTTTCAGAGGGTGATGCTCTCTGTTTATACCTGACATGCTATGAGTGGCTCTGTGGATGGTGACAATGTGTCTGCCCACACACATGAAATCTTCATTTTCGTTTGTTTTTTAACCAATAATTCGTATTTTCAGTATATTTACTTTCACCCCTGAGCATCTTCAGGATACCGTTGCACGCCTGCGTAGGGGTCTCCTGAAGATGCTTGGGCAACAGCGATGTGCGTGCGCACACCGTTGCATGATTTTCTACTACCCGGGTCTGGGAAAGCGGGACGGCTTTGGGTGTGGGTTCCATTTCTTTCTGCCTCCTGAAACGTGTCCGAACGGATGTGTCGGTGATGGTTGCCTTAGAAACCAGCAGAAGTTGTTTTGCCTGACCAGAGAAGAGTCTCTCCTGCCGCTGAGAGCGAGGAGGCAGCAAGGCAGGTAACAAATGTTCACACTGGAATGGTAAAAGGTTTTTCAGCTCTGCGCAAAACAGAAACGCCATGAAGCGACAGCACCGGCAGAGCCCAGCATCCACCAGCCCCTCTCCAGGGCCAGGAGATGCAGCAGCAAGCTGCTGCCAGCCAGCGTCCAACCATCCCAGGAGGAACTTGGTCTCCCTGCAGGTGGAGGGGAGGGGAGGTTTCGCTCAGTGAACCCCGCCAGATCTGGTCACAGCTTCTATGCCTCATCTGCTTCATGGATGGGAGCAACGGGACAAATTCTGCCCTGCCCCACACTGCTGCCATCCTGCCGGCTCTTTCATCCCTCGTTTGCTCAGCCTGCCTGCGCTGCTTCTCACCAGTGGATTAGCAAAGCATCTCAGCAATTCTAGTGTCAGTGCAGTTGCTTGCAGAGGAGGAAAGGGTGTACTTTCTCCCTACGTTTCTAATAGCGGATCTGTTCTCGCCAAGCGTACGGCTCCTTCGGTTTCCTGCATCACTTGGCACAAGGGGTTTCCTGACTTGGGTCCTGGTCTCCATCACCCCGACGCTGCTGCTGCAAAGCCTTTCCATGGGGCACCGGAGCCGATGGCAGCCGGTGCCTTTGGAAGCAGCCAGCTCCTCATATTTCTGCTTTGCCATCCCGACCCAATAGTGGCAGTGGGAGAGAGGTGTTGCCTGTCCTCACCTCGCCAAAAAGGCCAAACGCCCTGCCAAGAGGGCTACCAGCAGCATGGCAACAACTCCGATGGAAACAAGGATGCAAGCATTTCATCCCACTGATGAATACATTTTTTAATAGTCTTTTTTCCCTTAACCAAATAATAAACCCCCCCCATTTAATTGAATTAAACAGGTTTCCTACCATTTTTAAGTGTAAATACAAATGATACGTAATGGCTAAGGATAGCTATCTAGCTGTTTATATCAAGTGATCTACATATGAAAAGGCTACTGCCATGATCGTTTGTACTTTAACTATCAGCACAGTCCCGTTAATTTCAAGCTCTAACAGAAATACACAAAAATCAATGTTTGATAAATGGTAAAAGGCTTCAACGGGTCAAGGAGGATTACATTTTTGTAATTCTGCAAACTGTGCCAGCAAGAGAAGTAAACAAAGAGGTTGGAAATTATTTTAAAGAAAAACATTTGAGAATATCCCTTTAAACAGGTTTAAAAGAATTTCCCAAAATATTTGAAATTATATTCATGATTTTTTGGGGGGAGAGGGAGAGTGAGGCAGGAAGGGGTAAGAAAATATACAAATACTTGAAAGTCAACTTTCAAATGCATTTAAATCCTTTTCAAATGCATTCTAAAGGTCTGCAGCCTGTGCAATCATTGCCTTCAGTGCCATTTTTGTCAGTTCGGTGTAGTATTCAAAATCCATTTAACGCTATAAAAAGGAGAATCCTTTTTCACGAATTCTGATTTATTTAATATTAAAACTGAGTCTAATATGGCACAGAAGCAGCAAAAATTGTGCTCGAAGCAACAACCAAACTTACATACCACTTTGACAGGTGAACAAGCAGTTACTACTTTTTTGTAGAGCACCTTCCAAGCTCCGCGTAGCCGAGTTTCCTTATTAAGAAAATGCAATTTCACTTGAGTGCTGCAACAGCAAAACATGGAATGTCAGGTCATGGCTAACAATGGAGACGCAAATGTGAATACAGATAAACTAACTTTTTCTTTTTTTTTTTTAAAGCGCAGCAGTAATAAAAATGGAAATCAAGTCCAAAAACCATAGCTGCTGTCGAGTCTTGGCCAGCGCTGAGCAACGTCAGCAGCCACAGCCCACGTGGGCAGCGTGCCTGCTGCTGCCCAAGCCCAGTGCGTGCCCGTCGAGATGGGCAATGGCAGTAACTGAGCACCCTCCCCTCCAGTGCCAGGAAGAGCAGGGCACATGAGGCTCTGCCTGTCCCCTTTGGCTTATGAAGGGTCAGGGGCACCGCCAGAGCACGATACTGTTTTTTTGAGGGAAGGCGACAATTACGGCTTCTTCTGACAACACATGCAGCAGCTTCTTCTGCACCCAAGACAAGAGACTTCGTAGGCTCGCAGTTCCGCGGCAACCCAAGACATCATGAAACCAGCAGTTAAGGGACACCAAAGTGTAGCAAGTGACAGAGCTGCTTCTGCAGCAGAAGGATGTCCCATGATGAAGAGAAAAGGCTGATTGATTTATCTTTATATCCTGTTCTCTTTCGTGAAACTGCAGAACGATTAGACTAGGGCAGGGGTAGCAAATAAAGTAATTACTACATCCACGAGACAAGCAACCAAATAAATTGAGCTGAGCTCCAAAATTAAGATGCCAACAAGAAAAAATTACTTACCCTGGCTTTTATCTGGGTTTGAATTAAGGATAGGTAACTTCACCAATGACATTAGTTACTAGAAATGGTGAGAGTGACTAATGTCCTGTAAGTAAGTTCATTTTACATCTACGCTATGAATATATTTTGCTGCATTTTGACAAGGAACAGCTCGCCTCCACCTTGGTACAGAAGGACAAATCCCCAGATGAACTAGGGCAGCAAAGTCAGCTGTAAATCTGACCCAGAGTATTCGTACTACACTTTTCACGTATGGATATCTTTAACAAGGCTATCTCAGGAAAGGGATTCCAATACAAAAGCAATAAAAAAGGGTCCCCGTGGTAGCTCAGCAAATGTTTGTTTGAATGAGTTCATATCGGCTGCGTTTGTGCCAGTTCTGTACTTTCTCTCCTCAGGTGTTCATGTAACTGAGATTTAATCAAATATTCCTGAAAACACATTCACCCACCTCCTAAAGCAGGCTCTAAATCAACAGCCCCATGGTAGGGAATGAACTGGCGCAGCTGAGCGGCAGAGGCTGCGATTCTGCCAGCAATCACCAAACCACAGCTCCAATTCCAAATTTTACCCATCAACCGGCCAACCACAGCATAAACTCAAATTGCAGCTGACTTAGGGACACGCAGAGAGAGAAGGCGGCTGCATTTGTCAACTAAATGAGCTATTAGAAAGTATTTGCTCAGCTCGGCTCCCTAATTTGCAGGTGAAGGAGAACAGGATTGTATCTGAAGCAGCGGTTGGACCTGTGAAGCGCAGACGTCGGTGAGCGCTGCCTGAGGCTGGCCCCAGGTCCCATGGGTGCAGGGAGGTGCCTCCATCCACGTCTCCTGCAGACGTCCCGCCATCGTGCCCAGCTCAGCATAACCCTCCAGCAAAGCAGCACTGACCTGCTCAGGACTGAGCCTGGTGCTTAAAATAAAAATAAAAGGAACTGTGCAAGGAAAGTACAAATTACATCACACTTGCTGGACAAGTTTGGGTCCTGAGGCTACAATTAATGTTATAGGGGTGTGATTTGTGAAGCCTTCTCCCAAAGGACATTTTTCCTGCTCGGATCGAAGCGTCAGCTCGTCCCATACCAGCCAGGAGAAACGATACGGCAATTGCTGACTATCCAGCTCCCCCGGATCCCCTCCCCTCTGCTCCTCCTGCAGAGGACAGCGAGTTACAACCTTTGTTTAACAACGCCCACCTCTCACTCTCCTCTACCGCTAAAGACAGCCGCGGACGTTATTTCTGTGACATTGCCACAAGCACAACCAGTTGCTGAGGACATGGGAGAGGCAGGGACAGTGCAAAATGGAGAAAGGTCTTCAATAAGAGTAATAATAATTAAAAGGATGGCCAGGAAATAGCTGTTCGAGATCGTACGGCGTCAACTTTAAAAAGTAGGCGGAGGACTGGGAGGAAGACTGCTTCGTTTTCTCTGTGCAAGGTTATGTTCCTCCATATTTTATCCTCCAACATTGTAATTCTATTTCTAAGCCTAATAAATTTCCCACAGACGCCCTATTCATTCTTAAAGCTATGACTGCTGAGTCAGGGAACTGTTCTGTGTTTCCATGCCAGCATCGGTTCACACCACACTAAAAAAGCAAGATAAAGACTAGAAAATAAAAGGCAACGTTGTGCTTCTATCTGAACGAAAGAGACAGCTTAGGGGGACTTGACAGTCTTATTTTGCTGATCATCAGTCTCCGCAATAGGCTCTGCAACAAACTAATGAAATGCAGGCTCTAAGAATCATGATTTCACAAGAAATCTGACCTCTTTTATGCTGAAATTTAGAGATTAATGTGGCATCTCATCACCATTCCTGTTCACCGCAGTGAATTGTTGAATACCTGTGCTGTACTGCTCATGCTGAGAAAACCACGCAAACGTGGATATCGGGGGCAGTAAGAACATGACAGGTGCCTCTGCACTGTCCCAGGACCATGGTACAGATTCCCACAAGCAAAGTGACCCTTCCAGACCAGAAACAGAGGATTTTTTCTTCTAGCTTTGAAGCACATGCCATCTTTATCTCAGAAAGCCTTCTGGTTTCCCTTTGCGAATAGAGAACAAGATCCTCTCTTCCATCGCACGACATACGTGATACCACCAAAGAGAAAGTCTGCAGCCGCGCAACACGCTCAGCTCCTGACATTGAACGACCATTTCAAAGCATGCAGCGCTCCAGGCTACCCAGCCTACCTTCAAAGCCTACCAAGAGGATTTTAGAAAAAATGCTGTGTATTTTTTCATCCCGACATCTGTTCAGGGGTAAGCGGACTGACGGCACCAAACTCTGCTATTTTGCCATCCAGAATCAGGCGGCTGCACGTCGTTGTCCCACAAGACTGCATTTCCGAGGGCAGCCTCACCTGCCTCCCGGCACTCCTGCCACTGCCTCTGTTCATGTTTTCCTTCTGAAAAAACCATTGATATAGCCACATTTCAAACACTTAATTCCGTTGGCCCTTTTTCCCTTGGGTCTGCTCTTTACATGCCGCTTTCCCTCAGATCTGTCATGTGTCACTGTGCTAAGACAAATAATAATTAACGCACAAATATTCAAAGGGCTGAACGACAAGAATTGCTGCATTTGTACACATTCCCTTTTTCTAAGGTTGTTTCTCTCATAAGAGAAGCCTTGGAATTCTCTTTGAAGCTGCTTTAACTGGACAAGAGCTGGCTCTTGCCAGCTGTAACAACACTGATGTTTGTCATCAAAGAGGTGTCTTTCGATTTGGTTTGTCTTTCTGCTGATGCAATTTGCTAAGCAGCCAATCTCATCTTGATTTATTTATTGGCTCTACTCAAGCAATGGCTGCAAGTTAATTACAGTTTGCTTTTTGTAACACAAGAACATGCCGTAAAATGTTTTTATCAGTGATCAAATCCTTGGATTATTCTGCTAATTGTGACCTGGCTTAATCACAGAGAGTATTCCAATTTAGCAGACAATTTCTCCAGCTTATCTTTGCGGTGGCAAGCCATGTTTCCCTGGCAGAGAGTAAGGCAAAACCATTAAGCATGCGTTGGGAATGACATCTAATTTCTGTATCAAGTGTTCTCCATTTAAACCTACCACCGTTTCTACTATTAAGAGAACAAGAGCAGCAACCCAGCCTTTTTGTAATAATTTATAACCTCTCAGCAACTAAGCGCATGTTACACAGAAACCGCTGCACGATCCATCTCCGCCCTGCACAGGCTCAACTTTTGTTGGCAGATTTGTCAATCATGTTTATAGGCTCCTTTCTGCCTTACAGTCGGGAATTCTCATCCTATTTTGATCTGTGTCATAAAAACGTACTAGGACTGATATACACCCAAGGCCTTTCTGTTGATTTGTTTCTGTCGCGCAAGCTATGTCTAATTTATGTACAACTTATCTCATTCTATTATATCACTTTGTAATCATATTTAATTTAGATTTACTCCCGACAGCTCACGCTGGCTCCAGGCATTTAATTAAATTTTGCCCTCTTAAGCCACTTAGTCACTCTAGATTTCAAACATGATGTAGTTTTTCCTTGGACAGCTCTTTTCTATCCGTAACCTTTGAATCAGTAATTTCTGTGGTTGCATTTGACATGACATTTTCAAGAAGTCCTTTAAAACATGGCCTTGATGCTGTGCAGCATGAGCATGCAGCAAGCACCAGGCGAAAAGGCCGGGGAGAGGAAGCACGGGACCATCCAGCCATGTTTGAATGGGAACTACATCGTTTAGACACCATGTTACCATGCACAGAAACTTGGAATTGCAACCAGCAAGTCAAACGTGGCACAAGAGGCAAGGTCAAAAGTCAGATTTGTAAAACTAATAAACCACGCTATTAAGTTACAAATTTGGTTTGATTTTGAGGACTTGAATTGAGAATTAAAATACATGTCTCATGAAAATTTGGGAAGAAAAATGTTAGTGCAATTAATATCAATTCAAATTCTTTTTATTCAAGTTTATCGCCCTTCGGGAGATGGACATGAAAGTACTTAGAAAAAGAATAAAACACATAACTGAAAATTAGGATTAGAGAACAACCTTAAATACAGTTTATTAACTAGTTTGTTTTTCTTCCCTGACTTTTATTAATAAGCAAAACACCTTTCCATGAATGGACTCTTGATGGTTTCTTAAGAATTCTTTCTCTTCTGCTGATTACTGGAATTGTGTCTCCCCTTCTGCTGTTACTGACAAATTACAGTATTTCAGAGAACACACTTCAAATTTCCTTCTCTCCTGCAGTTTGCCTCACCTTTCTTTCCCAGACTAGAACAAAACCCTTCGAGTCTCACATATGCTCTCCTCCGTTCCTGCAAAATCTTAATTTTTTTCCTGCCACTCTATCAAGTTTGATACCATCAAAATGCATACAAGGCATGGCTCCATAACAGCCACACACCCCTGCAAATTTTACTGTCGTCAGGAGTTCCTAAAGCACTTCGACAACTTATCTGCTGCTTCCTAGTTCGTGCTTATGGTGGAGTGCACTGCAGAGACAGCTGGGCTAATCGTAATGCAAATTCATTGAGAAACCAGTCCCTTAAATTCAACTAATATATCTTAATTTTTCACCCAGCAATATGATATACGGTGCCAAGAGAATTCAACCTTCTTACATTTTTCATAAGGTAAATAAATCATATCAAGATAGAGTCCTTCAACCGTCATATTTTACTCCGCATGCACGTCTCCTTCAAGCGGATGCCAAGCACATCCCACATCCCACTTTATTAGCTTCAGGGAATTTGAACCCATGTAAACATGGATCCCAGGAATCAGCACATTGACAGACACAGGCAATCCACGCGGGTTAGCATCTCATCTCTGTGAGCGTTCTTATTTCAGAGGAAGGCATAAGAACCTGTCTGCAAGGTGCTTTCCTGCTGCCGTTAAAGCCCAGGCACTGGGATAAGACTATTTATACCCCTTCCATAATTCTTGACTCTCTGTTTAAATCAGACCAACCGTTTCAACCCTTCCTCCACCAGTCAGATGTATTCACAGCATCCGCAGAAATGTCCAGAACTTTTCGACAACATCAACATCTTGCTTTCAGCGCTGCTTGGCAGGAGCAGTGCATGCCATGAAGG
The DNA here is from genome assembly GCA_013398225.1 of Steatornis caripensis. Lineage (NCBI taxonomy): Eukaryota > Metazoa > Chordata > Aves > Caprimulgiformes > Steatornithidae > Steatornis > Steatornis caripensis. The sequence continues at coordinate 9,660 of VZSC01015898.1, read as the reverse complement.
ACATTTCCCCAAACCTGATTTTTGAAGGGTTAAAGAGGGCTCCGATTTGCTGTGTGTCCCCACTCACAATCTCGCAAACCTGGGCCGCCCAGGGTTTCGGTACGCTGCTGCTGGATTTCCGTAGTGTATTGTGGCACTCCAGGCTTATTGAACGAAAATACTGTAAAACTCTGGTTTTCTTCTCACTCTTTTTACAGTACACGGAAAGGAGCAAATGGACAGTTCAAATGAATAAACAGCCACCAATATATGCAAAGATCGCAAAGTGAGTCTTTGGAGGTACGAGTACTGTTGTTACCAGAGTAGTCACCCGTATAACTCAGCTTTCATAGAGGTTACTCTCTCTTTCAGGAATTATACGCTTATATGAAATTTATTGTGCAATCTATATCATAGCATTTTGTGAGCATAAAAAAGTAGCAATTGAGAAAAATTAATTTGATTTACTTGCTTTCCATTTTCCCCCTCCCTATCAGAGGTCACTTTGCTACAGAACAGTAGCCCTCCTACCTCTGGCAGAGCTGCTCTTTGTTATTTCCCTTTCATCATTTAATTTCAAAGCTGCTCTATAAACCTTCTATCAGTGCATTACTAATAATCTTAACAGACTTTTATCAAAGAAACCCACAGGTTTCCATTGTCAAGAGGCCTTTCGCTGAACCTCAAGTGCTGACATTTTTTGACTATTTATCTGAAGTCAATTGTCTCCTATTGACTTTTTTCAGCTGCTTCCAGGATGACGACACTTTTCAGGTCTGACAGCTCATCCGGCTCGCTATACTCTCTCTCTCTCTCTCTCTCTCTCTCAGATTTTTACTACCATTCATAAATCTTGACAAAACCCATCGTATTTTGCTAACAATACCTCACTTTAAACGCCTTCCATTAATTTCTCAGGTTCTGTTGCTCTCATTGCCATCAAAACCAAGAATCAACAAAACATTTTTAACTGCTTTTGAGGCTCTAATCTGATAGCCAATTTAGGTATGTTTTCAATATTTTAACTTGTAGGGCAGTGATGTGTTGCTTGCTCTCATCTCCCTTTGGGAATCACCAAGTGCTCACCCAGGAGCAAACCCCACAAGATGCTGGAGCTGTCACACGAGCCACAGCTGTTTTGTCGCCACTGAAGCCAGTGAGCAGTGGCCATGTCCCTTGGGCACCCCCGGTCCCTTTGATCCATCCAATTCCTCAGTTTCCAGCAGATCCGAGGTCTGACTCTGCATCTTCTTTCCTGCTAGCTCATTACGAAGTCCCCTCATGTTCAGCAGTAAGCGAGATGAAAGCATCATTTACAGGCTTTGCTGAACTGGAACCACATGTCTGTTTTCCTTCTGTAACATACTTTTTATTCAATACAGCTCCATTTTCCTACATGTTCTTTCATTCTTTATACACAAACAATTTGATCAAGCTTTACTCTATATTCTCTCCAATAAGGCATTTCAAGATTTATTCCAACCTTATGTTGCTGCAATGTCATGTTAGGAAGCAAGTTAAGTTTATTTTTATATCACTTTCTTACAAGGCTATCTGTTCAAACAGAGATCCCTTCCTTTTCTAAATACCCAGTTTTCTTATTCTCTTTCCAATGCACATCACCCTTGACCTCCTTCCTTTCTTCTGTGCCTTTGCATTTGGTTCGTCATGAACTAATGAGGTCTTTCCCTCCACAACATACCAAAACCAACACGCCGCATCCTGGACATCACAGCAGCTCAGCTTTTCCTGCCTCCCTCTCTCACACACATGAGCCCAGAAGATGCTTCAGAGACCACTGGCCCAAGCCAGAACTCAGCTTTATGGGGCTGCAGCCACTCGCTGCTCCCCAGCCCAAGCAGAACGGGACTTGCATGAGGGCTTGATGCCAAACAAGGCAAGGGCGAAATTTTTTTGATTGCTGGATAATGTCGTTTTCTTTTTCCAAACAGTTCTCCCTGTTGCATTTCTTGGGATATTTCTGGTACACCTCAAATTCCATACAACCACATGCCATAGATTTGTGCCTATGACTGTAGCCATGTCTACACTGGTAGGAAAGCTCTCTCCACCCCATAAAAGATTCTTTAACTATGACTTGATGATTTTAAATTCATACTCTGTCAACACTGAAAAGCCTTCTTCAGCAACTTCTGCCATGTATGTTCTTAGCTATTACATCAAACTCTCCTCTGCTACATAAGAGAACAAACAAATTCTAATCACATGCACAAATCTCCTTCCAATATTCGCTAAGCACTAAATCAACTCTTTATCTTTTCTCTTATTATTTCCCAGAATACTCTTAAAGCTCAAGAGAGACAGAAAATGAGAGGAAAAGTACAGAGCATGCTAAAAGAAATGGGGCTGGGGAGGGTGGGGGGGGAATTCTTTTCAGTCAAGAGGGAAATGAGTGATGGCTGACAACAGACTGCTTTGTTGGCATGAGGAGCCCAGCACCAGATTTGAACCTTGCAAAAGTCTGAAGCTAACTAGACCAGAGCCTTGAGAAATCTCTTGGGTAAACGGGTTTATTATAATTAAAGCAGGAATTGTGTAGGAATTTTATGTAAGAGATGCAAGATAGAGAAAGGACTGTCTTTTCTTCCCATAGCTCTGTTTGGCAGGTGCTGGCACAGCCTCTTTCCATTTTGATCTCCCTTACGTTTTAATTTATTTATGGCATGCTCACAGCCTTAAAAAATTCTAAATCTGATTCAGAGTGGAATTTTCCTACACTTCTAGATTACATACGACCATGAATCCCTTTGGCTTTTGATGGCAAGGGTGCTCCTAAGCAGGTATGAAATCCCTAATCTTCGCTCTTTGTGAACTTCCCAAAACTTAAACCCCTGGAGACAGGCATTTGCGTTCTGACTATGAAAACCACGCAGCTCAGCATAAAACAGCGCTATGGACCAACATTGCCCTCCCACCCTTCAAGCCCATAAATCCCTTTGCACATTTTCAGGCTAAATCAAACCATAAGCAAAAAGAAATAGCGTGGCTGGGCAAGGAAGATCCCTATTGCTCCTCCAGCCGGTGAGTGGAGCCAAGGAAAGAACAAGACGTGGTCTCAAGCCACTACAGAAGTGATCAAATGAGAGTTGAAGGCCTCTGTTCTCAAACTGCAAAGTCAGAGAGAAATAGGATCTTTGAAATGCGCAAAGCCAACTTGAACACAAAATATTTTTTCCCTAAAAAAATTCAAGGAACCCCCATGCAAATGCAATCTCAGCATTCAATGCACACGGACACAGAGACACCCTGGTTTTTCCAGCTCCAAATCTGAATCTTGCAAGGAGAATGTATTTAATCTGCACTGCCAAATATATTTCTATAAATATCATGTAATGCTACCAAGAGAACTCCTTTATTTTATCTGAACCATTCTTCGCAGTTTTCATAATTTTCCTAACAGAATCACACCAGCATTCTGCATTGCATGAGGATTAACAAACCCATGATGTTCTCTGGATTCCCAGAAATGACTGTTTCTAGAGTGTATTTGGAAAAGAAGTTTCACATAAGAAGCATGTTCCCAGCAGTATAAAACCAGATAGCTTGGAAAGGTGACCGTGCTGCGGCGGGCAGTGGATGGCAGCAGAACTCATAGGCCCGTACTGGCGAGTACCAGTAATCCCACACATTTGTGGAGAGAAAAGGAAGATGGTACAGGGCTAAGGGAAGGAGGGGGAGAACGGCCCCCAGCACCGCTCTGCAACGAGTGGCTTTCCGCTCCTACCACGGAGGAGCCAGCAGGTCTTGGCAGCACCCAGGGAAAGATGAGTATGAGCTGCTCCATCCTTACTCACTCCAGATGAATCTGGCTTCTCAGCTCCGCTCGAGCCAACAGGAGTCAGTCTTGAGTCACAATTTGTGCCTTTTACTGGTGTAATGGACTCTGGGGGCAGAGACAATAAACCGAGCATTTGGAATGTGTCAATCGGCACACGCCACGGATGATGCTTCTCACAATTTGCCCCCCAAACATTAGGGGCTGAAGGCATCTACTAACTCCAGGGAGCAAAGGGCCTCTAGAGCAAGAATGGTAAAATAAATCAAGGGTGTTTGGAATGAGGAGTAGTCCCAGAGCACCTGATGGTGTAGGGGAAGAGCAAGGAAAATTTTTCTCATGGGGGATGGAGGAAGATTCAACCTGTAAAACATTAGAAAATAAAATTAAAAAATTTTCAGGATTTGGAGATGAGGCAGCAGATTAAAAAAAAAAAGAAAAAAGGACATTATGGTTCATGGGAGCACTGGAGTAGAAAAATGGTCTTCTGTTCCTTGGGGAGGAAAAGAGAAGAAATGCTGATGGGAAGTGGTGCCTCATCCGTATAATCTCAAGATTCAGGTTGGAAGCAATGTCTGGAGCCCAACTCCCTCAAACCAGGGCCTGATCTGGTTGAGTTTACATGAAAATAGATGCTGATTTTAGACTGACAATACAGTATGTATTGTGCTGCCCATATTTGCTATGAACTTTTTGTTCTCAAATCCAGATTTCATATACGTATTTGTCCATGGCCTACACAAAAGCAAACGAACTTGCTCTAGAAAGCCAAGCTGCCAAATCCTGCTAATTCCTGCTAATAACTGAGATTTCATTGCAAGATGCTGAAGCTAAAAATATTAGCGAGTAAACAAGCAAACAAGCCAAGCCGAAAAGCAAAGTATCACAAGCTGTTCTTTACTCGAGTTGTTACATTTCTCTGACTCGTACTTGCTTGTGGAAAGCAGTCACGTAATTTTCTACTCTGTCTTGTAGGACAGTCGGAGGGAAGGAGGAGGACAGAGCCACTAACTCATGTTGTCAGAATGGCTCCGTCCTCCACACCGGAGCAGCAATGTGTTGCCTCCTGCAAACCGGTGAGCAATGGGAGAGAGCAGGTCCCAGCAGGACAAGGCAAAATTTTAGTAGGCTGCAAATTCAACACCATTTCTATAGGTTGTGTTACATGGCCCAGGAGAAGACCGTTAGATCAAGTGACACAAACCCATTAAGCATCGTATTTCCCCAGTGCAATTCGAGTAATGAAACACCTAGAGTTAGATGACTCTGTGCTACTCTAGCCAGAAAATATCAAAGCTGTTGCCACTTGGGACCTGTGCGTGGGTTGAAGGGGGCGATACGCGTGAGCCAGAAGAGAAGCAAAGCCTGGGGACTGTGCCCTGCAACAGAAGGACAAAATCTCAAACCATTGCGGTAGATAAGCAAGCAAAAACGGGATGGTGAGGAGCACGATGGCTCACTGAGCATTTGGCTTCCCAAGGTGCCCTTGTGGGAGAGCTGCATGCTTTCGAGGTGTCGTTTTGCTCATGATCAAAAGTGATAGGCAAGCAAACACGCACCCGTGAGCGGCATTAGACAAATGCGACAACTGTTAAGCGACGGGATCTGAGCGGATGCTGAAGCAGCAGCGTTCATGCTGACACGATCGCCTGTCTGCGGGCAAGCAGGAGGCTTCGCACCCTGCTGCAGCCAGCCTGGATCATTCCAGGGTAGGCTGGGGAGTGACCGGGTGCCACATCCCATCTCCACGCAAGTGCTAATGTACCTCAGGGCCAGTCCCAGGCTCATCGCTCTACATTAAAAGGTTTCAAAACAGGCCGTAGGGACACACAAGAAATAGTGAGAGGTGAGATGTACACGCTGCCGGAGAACAAGAGTACACGCTGCTTGGCAGGCACCGGGTAAAAGGAGGTTTCCCAGACGACACCCAGGCTTTGTGCACACTCACAACCCTAAAAGACAAAGTGAAATACATGGAATTAAATTGTGATGAGGACGTGCAAGCACAGACCAAATGTGCTCAGAGGGGAGAAACAATCTCAGCAGCCGATTCCCAGCTTCACAGGGGTACGAAACGCAGCTCCACAGCTCCTCCACCCAGGAGAAAGTTTTCGAGACATCCCTTTTTCTCAGCAATTTCCCCATAGCTGGTTTGGGCACCGCAGCATGCAGCGTGGTACCTAACGCTCTCCATTTCTCCTGGAGGATGTAAATGCACAATAACCACCCCTGCACATCTCGACCCCTCTTTATAATGCCAGGAGCAAGAGCAGGCGGATAAATTTGTAGTGAGCCCGGCGAGATGGAAGGCTGGAACAACTCGGCAGCACTCTCCCCTCATCCAGGCCCTGCTCCAAACCCTCACACTGTGTCAGCACACGACAGCACATTTTTTTCCAGTTTTCTTTTATGATTTCTTTTAAAAGCATCATACGAGTCTGTGCAAAGCTGTTTCCATAAAAATACTGCTTGCTAACACCCGCTTCGAATAAAACGTTTCCTCTTACTGCGTTGATGTCAGTCACCGAACCATAAACACCCTGGAACAGCTGCCCAGGTCCTGTGGTAGCTACTGGCCGGACATAGAGATACCAGCCAAAATTAGAGTGTGTGAGACAGGGAAAGGACAGACATACGAAGAGGTCAAGAACTATGAAAGAGCTACAGGTCTGGTCTCCCCCTCACATCCATCTGCTCCCCAGAGAAATTGGACAGCTGCTGCCCCGTAGCAGAGAGCTGAAGAAAAATAGTAAAACTAGGAAATTTTTCATTTTCCGTTCATGTTTGTTGTGTAGAAGGGAGGCCTTCACTCTTTTTTTATATTTTTTTCCAGACTCCAGGATCCGATCACATCAGTTTCGAAGTTTCCTTTTTTTCCCAGCAAGATAAACCCCTGTCACTTTATTTCAAATGCTTGCACTTTAATATAAGCCACAGGCTACTTCAGGAAATATATATATATATATATATATAAAAATATATAAAAGACACATCCAAAAAGATGAGGAAGTCAAATTATTTTCCCCACTTTGATGTTTATTTGTGTTTCGTACTGCGGGGCACTCGTGCAATATGCACAGAAACGCTAGGAGAATGAGTGAATCCTGTTCAAGTAATTTAGAGGATGAAACGGTAAAAGGAATTGCTTTGAACTCAGCCCCATGGCACATTGTGAAATGCACTGATCTGCACACGGTCATTTTTCCCCAGCTTGGGTTTCTTACCACCAGGGCAAGCCTGGCCATAAACACGTAAGGCAGCGCTGTGACCGGGATTTCAAAATACTTCTTTCTGTCAGGGTTTGGAAAGGTGATAGAGGAAGATTTGGTACTGAGAATGTATGTGCCTCATTGTTCTTCAGAGCCCCCAGATCTAAAAACTAAAAAATAAAAAAAGAAAAAATTAAAAAAGTATCTCATTTTTGTACGTCATTTACAAGATCAGTCCAAAGGTACAAGGGGAATGTGGCAGAAAGCTATGCAGCTGCATGCTGATTTTATAAACGCCAAACCAATGCCAATGGTTTAGCTAAATAAACTTAAGTATTGCAACTATTAATTGAAATCCAACCCTTGGCTAATGTGAATTAGTGCTGGATTATAATGCTACATCATGATAAGCAGCTTGGAAATATTTCAAACAGATTTAGAAAGTTGTTCTCCATTAGATTACAAATACTATTAACAGATAAAAAGCCATAAAAGAGCCCGTCACTTCAAAGGGGATCTTCTGGCCATTTTCTAGCAGAGGAGCTGAAGGTACACAGTTTGCTAAGCCAAATTTGAAAGCAGAAAGCAAATTGTGACATCTAGAGTTATTATTGATTCCTTAAGTCATTAACTTAAAGAATTACCTTGTTTCACTTCATATTTGTTAAGGATAAAACATTAGCTAGCTATAATAAGGGATAAGACAGGCCAAGGTTTTAGCTCTAAACATTAGAGGTCTTTCAAGATACCCGTGAAATCCGCGGAACAACATTGCTTTTTCTCCCCACAAAGATGCTGGGCGCAGTGAGGAAAGAGCGGGGGTCACATTGGGGCTGAGGAAAGGGGCAGGAGCTTCGGCAGGGAACAGCATCAGGCCCGAGACACCCAAGCACTTCCCCGTGCCTGCACGGGACGCGGCTTCGTTAGCAGTTTATGAGATCGTCATTATTGACAGATCACTTGAGGTTATGCCAGTAGCTATGCAAACATGTAGTTAAAAAAGCAACGACAGAAAAGTCCTTCCCAGATGAACAAATTGCAAAGAGATAACGAAATGGGGCAGACAAGGCCTCCTGAGGGAAAACGAGATTAAATTAAACTTGCCATCAGCTGATCAGCATGAAGTTTGCTTTTCAGCAAAAGCCATCAAAAGATATTTCATTGCAAAGCACTGCTTGGACAATGAGTTTTTATTAAAGGCTTCTGGTTTTTTTTCCTGCCTACTCAAGCAAATAAGTCAAACTTTTGCTCAGTCTCAGTAACGGCCCTCGCACTGATTCGGAGAGCAAAGGGGTTTCCCGACTCCCTCTCTGTGATTACGGCTTAGCTGTCCTCCTGAGACCTATTTTGATCCCAGAAATAGAGATAACCCTGTAGATCAAATGGGTCTGTATTTAGATTGTGCTATCTTGCCACTGATAACAGAGATTTCAAAAGTGCTTCTTGGGAGGGATTACTCCGGGATCTGTATGTCCGATCCTCTTGTAAATACAATCCCCTTTCCCAAACGCCCAACGTACTCCATACAGGCAGCTTGTCTTGATGGCTACAGTCTCTCATATAAACCACGTAACAGGTAGTGACACTTTTACAGCACTTCTCATCTTTACAATGCTGTGTGATGGTCAGTTTTTATTATACTTAACAGATAAAGTATTTTCCTTAGTGTCCACTAGGAAAGAGATTTTTTTTCCCGGACAAGCTTTTAGCCTGGCCAGCTGTAACTACACAACAAAGATATATACACATTTCCCTTATTACAGTAATTGATAGGAAAAGTTGGATCTAAACCCAGCACGTTTCTGTCTCTGTTCCCAGCTAGCCCAGCACATCATCCCGCAAACGTTCTTTGTTACGGTACCTTTAGTACTTGGTACCATCTAGCCCCGAAGGGCTCCCTCAAGGACTTGCGTTAGGCTTAGAAAGGATGAAAGAACGAACTAACAAGATCAGAGCTGTTGCAGGCTCAGCTTTAGGGGCCACAGAAGGTAAATTTCTAGTTTGTAGCACTTGCTTATTCCTAAAGTTATTAACCGCTCCAGTACAGCATTCATAGCTGGGCCACCTGCTTTCCTTTCCCCCAAGCAAAACTGTCACTATTTTAATGCTATAATAAGAAGCTGATTTACTAGCGTATAACTTCAAAGGGAAACTTTCTTCTTCTGCTTGGTAAAATATTGATGGAGAATAACGAAGCGTGGTGACGTTCCACAGAACCCCGGGAAGGAGCTCTGTTGGGGCTCCGAAGCAGCACGCTCCCTGGCTGGTAGCTTTTGTTCTGGCCAGGTTATCTAATAAGGCTGCCTGCAGGAAGCTCTCTATTTCCCAGATTGTGGCCAGGGACCAGAACTACTTTCCCAGCACAATCTGTTCCCCTCACAACCCCGAATCTCCCAAGCAAGGTCGTGCCAGGAGAACCAGCTGCAGAGCGGGCTCCTTACATCGTTTCGCACCTGGGAGGATTTTGCAACAAGTTGGGAAGGAACAAGGAAGAGGGAGGAACAGGCCAGAGCAAGGTATGATTTTAACGCCTCCTCACAAGGGTACGCAAAGGATGCGCCCACCGTCCCAAGCTGCATCTGCCAGCCAGCCGCCTTTGCAAACGACATCCAAGGTCACATACCAGCGCCAGCCAAAGACGCTGCTCGCTTTCAGCCAGAAAGGATCTGACAGGGC
>VZSC01015897.1:3118-21388 GCA_013398225.1 Steatornis caripensis | reverse complement strand
ATGGCAAGGGGTGCCTGTGAAATTTTGTAACCTACTATGTATCTGTCAGAGCAGAGACAGACTGGTCCCTTCAGCAATGACACTGTTAATGTATGAAATTCAGAAGATAGAGAATGTATCAGAGATGGTGACTGCCCTATACAGGTTCATCCATTTGTGTTACTCCTCCATATGTTCACATTCTCATCAAGACTGGTGGTAGAACTCAGGGGGGGCAGATCTGAGGCTTTTTCTCTATATTATCGTAAACTGACTAGGTTTCCAGCCAAAAACTAGAAACTCACTGCAGCTACACCAGATGCAAACACAAACTTGTTACTATCATTTATTTGATCTGTGTAAATCATTGGTATTTATAAGTTTGACAGTATGNCTGAGGCTTTTTCTCTATATTATCGTAAACTGACTAGGTTTCCAGCCAAAAACTAGAAACTCACTGCAGCTACACCAGATGCAAACACAAACTTGTTACTATCATTTATTTGATCTGTGTAAATCATTGGTATTTATAAGTTTGACAGTATGGTACATAAGTGTCCTGTGTAAGGCAGACACTTTCTAATGTTCACAATTAAACACAGCTGCTAATCCCAGTACCACCTCCTGCCTTGCTAGATTGAATCTTGGCTTTGAACTCAGAATAAAAAAATGACTCGTTTAAATATGTTTCTTCCACTACATAGAAAGGCTCAGCTACACACTTTTTCATTTCTAGAAACAGTAGTTGACACTCAGTGCTGACCCCCAATAGCTACTTGTTTGCTCACTAGGTACGAAATAACTTTTCCTGTCAGTAACTCATATGAATGCATCTCACAACTCTTTTGGCAGTGAAGGAAATAATAGGTATTTTTACCACATACCTCATCTCACTGACTATTTTGCTTCTTTCCTAAGTAACTTTGTGTGCTCTGCTTTTCCTTACATAAGCTGCTATACACGTTGTTCTTAGTCTTTCTTTGTGTCTTCCTTACTTAGCCTAGCCTACAGTATACTGTGCCTGTCAAGGGCTGGCACGTATATCAAGAACAACCAAATCGCCATGTTGATGTGGTTGGAAGAACTAATTTTGCACCATTTACTTGCCCTGGTGCTCTCATTCTAACCATAGTCAAACAGAAATAGTTTGTATACTTTCTGTTCACACAGTAATCTTAATTCTGTGTTTTGTTGTCATTACTTTTTTTTATCAGGCAGATGGAATTCTGATGGAATTTGTTCTCATTAAAATTTATTAGACAAATGGATTAATTGTGTGCCAGTGTCTGGTGTCTTATGATCTTTGCAGGAAGGATCAGCCAACATCCCTCTGAAGGAGGGGTAAGCTGTTGTTAGGTATTATGGTTGGTTTTTTATAACTTCATTTCTGAAGAATGTAATGGGTTTCAAAATCATAACCATTCTCCCTCAGGCAATGTCTCCTTGAGGGATATGTCATGTCACATCTGGCTGCCACAGTCAACAGGTGTTACTCCACATGATGCAACATGACATGACCGAGCAACTGGTGGTAGGAAATACGGAGAAAAAGCATTTCCTCTGGGTGCGCTTAAGCGAAGCTTTTCTTGTCCCTTAGATCTGATGTATATGTTCTCTAGAAAGGAACAGGAGTCTAACATAAAACCAATAAAAACACCGAGGTGTACTAGTAGGTTCTGCAATTCTGTTTGCCCAAAAGATTCATTTTGGACTGAGGAAATACATAAAACATTCTTCTTTTGTTGTTCTTCTTTTTTTTCTATAATTCAGGAACTTTTTTAAATAAAAGTTTTATTAAAGGAGAATATAAAAAGCGCATTCATTGAAATGCAGATTTGAGAAAATCAGCAAGAATCTCAGCCTCTTATTTTGTAAATATACACAAAAACTAGGCACTCATCCATTTTTTTTCTTTACTGCATTTTAAACCATAACTATTTTAATAGGCTTCAAGCAATGTCTGCATTGACATTTCTGCCTGCCACAGAAGGGGCAATGGATGGAATTCATCTTATGCTACACCTGAGTAAGTCGCTCAAGATTTCTTTGATAGTCAGTGGAGACTCATTGCTCCCTAAAGCGGGTATTTAAAACAGGTCTGGTGAATCATGCTCCAGAAGTGCCTATGTTCCTTCTTGACTAGAAAGGGATAGCTGAAAGGGATATGTGAAATGAAGCTATATATAAAGTCCGGTGAGATGGATCCTGCCATAGGGTATTACTATGACCTGAACTCGTTCCAGAAAAGAAGAGAGTAGTTTTACCTTCTCACACATTACCCATGCACACATGGAAATCTAGGAGCCAAATTTAACCTGTTGTTCCTTTACTGAACCTAGCATATTACAATTCTAGTGTTTCAGTGAGAACTGCTGGGAGTTTTATCACACTGAAGAGAAAATGCTGAAGCCGAAAGAGGGAAAAATATGCCTTTCCATTTTTATTCTGTATTTCTTCTCAAGGTAGAAATCCTAGTTGGAGTCTAGCCTTAGAATGCTATTAGTTTTGGAGAAGCCAAGGCAAAACTTATACCTAAATTGGAGCTTAAAGCTAAACACCATGAAGGAGAGCCTTTGCTTTGGATTTATGTAGATTTAGGATCCAGAGTGCTTAGAAAGAGCATCACTTCCAGCAAAGCAGCTCTCAGAGCAGTTTTCTAAACAGGCTTATGTCAGAGACATGAGCAATTTTACAACTTTGAGACAAACACGCTACAATGCTGTTTAGGCTCCAGTGTATACATATGACTTGTTAAATGGATCATTGCTTTCTGTGTTCTTGCCAAAATCTCTACACCACTTGCTTCCAAGCTTCCTCATCTACAAATACCACATACACCTAATCCTGGAAAGTGGTTCAGACCTTACCACCACGTTCTGTGTCATTGTCTTGGAGTCTACACAGCTGTACGGTGTATTCTCCTGCGTGTGTTTCTCGTGTGGCATCCTGGAACATGCGTAAATGTCCCTTTGCTGGTCTTGGTGTTTGGTGTACTACTCACCAGCAAAAGCAATGTAAATGCCCGCTGCAGGAGCAACCTCAGAGCCTACCACGGGAGTCCTGGCAGGTCAGATACTTCCAAAGAAGGACCCAAACCAGGCAGTGCATTGCTTAGAGAGCTGCCTTAGCAAGCAGCAAGAAACGGTGGTCACCAGACAGCATCTGAAATCATGCACCTCCTCAGGCTTCTTTATGAAAAAGGAGCCGTGTCTGCTCAGGATCCACAGGGCAGTGCCTGGCTTCAGCCTCTGTGCCTCAAGACTTTGGGGTCAGCTCCTCTGGTAGCCTCCAGGGATCCAAACCCTGTCCCTTGCTCTGATGGAGTAGCTCTGCCCTCTAGCTATTGAAGAACCTGGCTGGAAATACTCACCCCCCACTGCTGAAGGCCACATAGCAGGTGCCAGGAGTCTCAGGGCTGGACAGACAGGAGCCACGAGTCACAGCAACGCTAGTGGGGTCAGCGGCCTCATGGGCCAGGGCACCCGCACAGGCCCCAAGCAAGAAGAGCAGAGCAGGTCCAATGATGCCAAGCGGAGTCAACCAAGAGTGCTCCAAGGCTGCACAGCTGCACCAGCTCTGGCACTGAGCCAACTCCAAACAAAACCCAGAGGTCAGGGGTATGCTCGGGGCCCTAAGAAGGCAGTGACAAAGAATGCCCTTTTCATCCTTGTTTCATACAGAAATGCATCAATCCCGTGTTCTGCTCCAAGTACTCATGTCTTTCACTGCACATGGTCTCTTCCCAGCTGCCATTTTCACAGGCATGCAGGACAGAAGCAGCCCAAGAGGACCATGATCTCCACCTACGCACATTCACATCAGAGGAGCTAGAGTGACGTACAGAATCAAACTCTATAACTCACGAGAAATTATAAAGCAGGTATGTTTGTTGCGGCGCCGGGTGTGTGGGGGATAGCTCCTCCAAAGACACGCACACCGAACTCTGAGACAGATACTAATTTATGCTTGTAACATATACATATTCATGGGTATGGGCTGGATTAGTACAGTTATTTCTAGGAATAGGTGTGATTATTACAATCAGTTCTTGGAACTCATTATCATAGGGTCCCTCTTCCTGATGCGTGTGTGCTGCTCTCTGGTGGTCGTGGCTTGGGGTGTTTCTGATGAAGGCTCGCAGTCTTCCTCATGGTGTTTTTTTCTCCTCTGTCCTGGTATATTGAGTTGGCTGTTACCCAAACCTTGAGACCAGTTAGAACCAAATCACATCCCCTACAATTCATAGATGGTCCCTTTATCTCTCGCAGACAGTTCCTTTTATCTCTGGTACACTTGGTTGCCTTACCCCATGCTTAGCCTAGTTAATCACTTACATACATTTACAGTGTCCTTGGTTAGAGATTAGTAGCTTGAATTTCGACTTTCTTATTCCCCATATCAAGAGAGACAGCAGCAATGGTTGGGTCAGATGTCCTGAGGGGCAGCAAGGGTTGGGTCAGATGTCAGCACTGCAAAGCAAAACCAAAAACTGAGGACTAATAAGAGAGCTAAAATTCTTCCTGCCCCACAGCAAATCATGTCTGGACCATGTTCTCTAAAGAATCCCGGGCTTCAGTGAGTATCTTCATGATCCCATGAAATATAGAAGATGACGTAAAATAAGAATTTAATAGAGAAGCACTATCCCAGTATGATCCTAATCTCAGCAATGAAACAAAGAAAGTGACTCAACAGCACAAAGCACTGTTAAGCAGGTATTCTTCATTAGCTGTGCTGGGGTAGCATTGGGGATTCTCCTCCATGAATGCTCCAAAGATTTGGTAAACCTTCAGAGGTTGTATAGTATATAGTCATACCTATTAATGGGATTCACGAGAATTCATTTACATAAACATGAGATTTCCTGGAATTCATTAACATATGCAAGTGTCTGATCAGCATGCATCATCCTCTTCAGATGAAGTCTCGTAGTCTTCTTCATTGTGTTCGCTGATTGGCCAGATCACGTATACCTTTGCATATCTTTGCTGTAACTTTGCATATCTGTTAAAGTGAGATTTATCTAGGAGTCTCCTTATCTCACAATCATTCTCACCACCAGGAGACTCCTTATCTCACAACCATTCTCACCAAAAAGCTCTCCTCCACTCAGCCAAGTATCTGAGGCACTTATGACATCCTCCTTTTAGCCAAGGCCTTAACCCTTTCAGCAATTTAGCAGACAAAATGCATACATGGAGTAGGAGTGGTATCATACTTTGTCTTAATTCATACTGTCTCCAGGCTGCAGCTGAGTAATAATTAAATGCAAAAAATCTGCCTTTGTGTAATGCTAGGGTTAATATTTTATGCACGGTAGAATTGAAGAAGGAACAGAATATTATTTGTCTGCCAAGACAGACAAAATTGATCTACGCAGAGTATTTTATATGTAAAGAAAGAAACACATTGCTCACTAGAGGGTAAAAATAGGACTCACGTCATTAGAATACTAGAAATAATCTAATTTGTATCATAGATCATGTCCCCATAATTATAGTGGTTTTGAAAGGTACATAATATAGTCTTGTTCTCTTAGGGAACTGTGTTGTTTTACTTACCATCACTAGTGGGCACATGTTCCATGTTACGCTCCTGTAGCTTCAAATAAAGCAGACCGCTAATACTGCATAGAGCTACTTAACAAGATTCAAAACATTTAACTGCATCTATGTAAGAAGCAGTCTGAATAGAAGAATTTATTGTGAATAAGATGAATCACCGCCAATATTAGCAAGTCTTAAAGAGTCCCTGTTGTTGATTAAATTACTCCATCAACTTAAAAAATCACCTTCCGCAGAGAAACTGTCTGAAATCTCAAATGCCAGTACCTCCTGGCCTCTGCTGTCTTATATGCACTTTCCTGACCTCTGCTAAAGTCTGCCTTGTGTCCTGTATCCATCAACTATAGTGACAGCTATCCCTGGTTTATACTGTATCTGGCAACCAGAATGAATCCTCTTCTGGAGTGACTAATGCCACCATGAGTTCAGTGTCAGTGTCTCAAGGTCTTAGCCTCTGTAGTGAAGGGATTTCTCATGTACGGTACCTTGGCAACTTTCTTCCAAACAGACAATTTGCTTTGAAAATACCATTAACACGTGAACTCCTTTTTTCTCTTTTTTTCCCCTAGACAGGCTGATAGATCTTTAGGAATGCAACTGTCACCCCACATTTTTCAAAATCTAGTCCCTCACATCTACATACTTACCTCCTTATTAAACTTAGCATCTTTGCTGTGGTTTACACTACTTGTTCAGCAAAAGCTCAGCATTTCACCTGTCCCTTTGCACTAAATTGTGCCTGTCATGGAGCCACCAAGTCAGTGTACACTGCAGATGAGCACAATGTTTTGTATTTGTAAAATAACCTCAGGATTGTTTCATTTGGCACAAGAGAGATAAGAAGGGCACACCACATGAGAGGGGGAAAGACTTTGACCTGCAGCTACTCTCATACTTATCTCTGTGTAGCCATCAAAGTGTTACTAATGTATGTTTCTTTTTTCTCAGCAGTAAAAGAAAATACATGTGCAAACACTCTTGTTCCATAACTGAAAATTACAACATGTATTTGGGAGGTGTGATGACACTCTTTGCCTTGGAAGAGGCATGTAAGCCGCACATCTCCAGCCTGACAGCACCCTGGATCCTCTTCCAGAACGGGGTTATCACAGGATGAAAGCATGAGGAGTAATGCAACACTAGTGTACTATTACAGTGCTGTCACATCTTTCAAAGTTATGCTGTGCTAATATGCAAATTACTAGCCAAATTGGATTTTCAGGAAGACATCTGTAATTAAGACATACAAGGCAAAGATACCTGTACTTATTTTGGCTTTGAACCAACAATGTATTTAATCACACACTTTTGAGCATGAGACAGGAACAATGAATTTTAAGTGAAAAAAAAAGTAAATACTTAACTGCTTTGCTAGACCAGGCTACGAATTGCACAAAAAATTAGTGCTAAGGAAATAATCATGCCTTTCCACATGATAATTCAAGTAAGGGCAAAAGAACTGGTCTAGGAATGGGGTCTAGAGGGGTGGCAGGGGTGGGGAACAACTCAGTAGTGGAAAGAGAGAAAGGGTGGACAACCCGTGGGAAAGTATGGACAACTCAAAATGGTTGACTGAAGTTTCCATGCAATGACCTGATCCCATTTAAATCTGCAAGTAATTGATGACTACACCCTTCATGTACAAAAGAAATCTCTGAAGATTTGCAGGACTATGAGGTTAAAGACAAGGCTCTAACCCAGGTGTAGCATTCCCTACGGAGCTACTCACCCTCTTGAAAACATGCAACCCTAGAGTCAATCCTCAGTTAATATAAAATTATATGCTTCTGAAGCAGGATCAACTCAGGCCATCCAGGAATCCGCAGTGGAGGTCAATAAAGCTGGGACAGAAAAGAGGAAGAGGAGTTAATAACAGAAGACTTCTCCCATAAGAACTTTAACATCATATGGGGGTTGGACTAGATGATCTCTAGAGGTCCCTTCCAACACCTACCATTCTATGACGATTCTATGATATCTCTAAAAGAAAATTTATGTATTGAGAAGGTTCAGCAGGTTGCTGAAATACTTGTGTAAGACACTACAATACCTCAGGAGGTATTATTTGCAATGTTACTGAAGTTGAACAGGTAATTGGAGAACTTCCACTCAGATACCCACTAGAAAAGGGACTGAAAATCTGAAGAACTCAATTCTGATTAGGGTGATCCTACATTAGCAAAGAATTTGATATTGTCTTCCTTGTGCAACCAAATTGCTTATACCATCAGAAATACTAACACAACAGTCTTTGTTTTCATCTTAGCTGCTTTTCATTACCTGAGGTAATGAAAACCCAATTGAAAACTATAATGGAGCATACCAGGAAGGTGGGAAAGGAAGCATAAAATGTTGCTTATTTTAGATTAGTAGCTAGTATCCAAGCAGCCCGAGAGATGGAGAAAGACGTCATCTTTTGTTTTCCTTCTGTGTCTCAAAACCCATCTATCACCTGTGATCAAGTTACAAAACTTCTCTTCTTAATGACTTAACAGCCAGAAAAAAATCCACTCCCACACACATCATCTGTGATAAAAAGCCTGCATACTTGTATCATAGTGTTTTGGTATATAAAGAAGAAATTATATCCTATCTTTATTATGAACGCTCAATTCTGTGATATTCTGCTGATATTATTCTATAAAAGTAGACTTTCAGTATTGCTGAAAATATCCTGTAGTAGTTAACCAACTAGAAATATCCAAAATCTCTCACTGACGCTATGGAACAGCCAAACCTCACCAATTAACTAACAGTAATGTTCAGTGGAATCAAATTACTGAATAACAGAACAAATATATGAACAAAGCAAGTAATGTATCAACAGGAGTTGTTTGCTAATTTATTTGTTGAGAACAGTTTCATTTCTTATGCAATTATTTATTATAAGAGACAAATAGAATTCTTCTTTATTACTTTGGCAAAATACTTTCATAGTGGCAAATGCCCATCTGTTAAAACTGAGCCATCCTCTAGTAGCATCTGGATGCAAGAAAAACATTTACAGAGAAAAAATTTATACCTCCCTAGTCCTGTGGCATCCTACCGAAGGTTACACCGTCCTCTCCAAACCAGCGTCAGGCAGAAACGCTGTGTCTATCATCTCTAGATAAACTGCCGTTCCCATACAGCAGAACTCAGTGTTTTCCAGGTATTAGCTTGGATCGCAGATGCAGTACCCACGCCATGTTTGCACAAACCTCTGCTCATGCGAGTTAGCCCAGGCAATGCTGAGTGTCATACCCCTAGTCCTTTGGGGTCCCAACCTGGCTGGTTCAGAGTGGCCTTGTGCCATACAGCTGCATGCCCAGAGACAACCAGCAGCCTGGTAGCTCTTGTTCAGGACTCCCACAGAGACTTGGGAAGGCCTGAGAGCACCTTCTGCATCCTCTTGCTGTAAGTATGTATGTATAAAGATGGCAGGATTCCCCCAACTCCATGTCGGCCCCACGGCTGATCTGGACTGCTCCATCCACTCTAAAATTAGCAAAGCAACTAATTTCCATTTTTCTAATGGAAACTAAAATTAACTAAAAATCTTACTTTTGAATTCTTTTTCCATAGCAACTGTTTAAAATCCACAGTTTTTTTAATTCCAGAAATGATAGAATTTCAGGAATTGCAGTGTGTGATATGTTATAATGATAATGGCACACTTAAGCCATAAAACTCAAACTAAATCTTACCATTGTAGAAAACCTGAATGTGCCTGTGGTCTAAACTTGCTCCCTTAGGAGTGTCTCTAACTTTACCAGCTGGACAGTGAAGGATGTATAGGAGGACACAGCAGCTCCCATTTAGCACCAGCCATCTGTGTTATGTCTCAGACAGGGTAATTATTGGAAATACATCTTCCAGAGATACTTGGCTATGAAAGGGATTCAGAAGAAAACCCAGTTTTCTGTAAAAATTATTTATGCAAAGTTCAAGCTAGTAAAATTTCACTTTAACACTTATTCCCCAGATACAATTGCTAATCTGGCATGATAGTGAAAAGGCGAAATAGAGACTGTACATATGAAAATAGTAAGACAAAACCTGATAATTAAATACAAATGTTGAGCTGCTACAACCACTGTGTAACTCTCTGCAGAGGAGTTTACCTGCTCTTCCAGCAGCTCTATCATAAACCTATGCTGATTTGAAGTCAAAAAGGGGAAATTGATGGTGGAAGCTGTGTCCATGGGAGCAAAACAGGAAGATAACTGGAGAACGTCTACACAGATGGACAGAGACTGTCCATGGCTTCTCTCTCCCATGCCCTAGCTCTCAACCATGACCAGCTTCACCCCAGGAATCAATCAATCAGATGTACCTGTAAAATGCAAAGCTGTGGGCACCAGCAGCACGCATGGCTGTCCCACTCTAGACAGGAATGGGGCCCCAGCCTGGCTTTGCTTGCACCTTCTTCCAGGGATTTCTCTGCTGGGTGACAGCACAACGTTAACAAAAGTTGCAGTGCTTTGCCCAGGCTCCCAGACCACCCAGTGGTGCTCCCCAGCCTGAGACAAGAGCTCCTGTGCACAGCGGGGCTTCACAGCATTCCAGCAGAGACGAATTAGTGCACCTGAACCTCAAACCTCTCTCTTCTTTATTAAACAGGGCATATGCACGGACTGTAAACAAACGAATTCACCAGGGAAATTACTTTCTGTGTCACTAACTTTTCTACCGCCTCTCCTTCCAGAGGCCTGAGAGGACTAGTACTGAGCAAACAGGCAAAAATAATTAACCCCTCTGCCCTTCCAATTGATTAGCTGTGACCATCCTCCCTTTTTTCCAGGTAGGAGGAATAGGTTTGTGAAACAGCTTTTCTATAGTTTACCACTGGTCACTGCATAGGAAATTATGAGATCTACTGATGCAGAAAAAACATATAATTAACTATCTAAGATGTTCAAAAAGCTGAGCTAAAGGGTCAGAGATGAGATCTCAGCCCTTAACCACGTGTCTGAGGAAAAGGACCAGCTCAGTGACAGAGCCCAGCCTCCCGCTGGCAATAGTCTACTCTAGGATTTAACCCTTAGCTATTACAGCATTCTGCATGCGGGAATTCTGTTGCAATGCTCCAATGAAACAGTTTGAATGAATGCAGGTTTGCCTGTCTAGTCACCCAGCCACAGAGCTTTATAGACATTCACAGGTGACGTGTGATGCAGCTCCCAGAACAGCTGTCTGCCTCTAAGAACCTTTTAATATTATTTATTAAAGCAGGCGTGGAACTGGTTCCAAACTTGTGTTACAAATAATCCTCTCAAGATTACACAATTCTCTCTGTATGAGAAAAAGTGGACACAAGTATCTTTGTTCCGAACAAAACCTTCTGTAGATTTTGACCAATGAATAGTGGAAATGGTCGGGAAGTGTTTTACGATAACTGAATGTTTCGTGTGAAAGTCAAAGATCGTTCACTGACAGTTCTGTGCTATGCCCTAGGCTGATCTGCCATATCTCTATTTTTCCTCATAATTATAAAACCACTAAGAACAATAGCTCCATTCTTCCAATGCTGACATAGGAGTTCTTGTAACTCTTCCATCCCACTTTTAGCCAGAGAAAAGGCGGGAAAGATCAGAGGTTCACACAGACTGCTGTGATGGCAGGGGGATTTTGCTCAGTGATGGCATACATCTTGCTGGCAGTGACAGCACTGAGGGGTTTTTGGAGGGGGAGAAGGGGATCCTGAAATGAAGGGGGAAGTGGAGCCTCACTGGGGTTCGTGGGTGGCACTGCTTTCTGGAAGCAGAAGGGATAACCAGAGCAAGGGAGAGGTTTAGTCATCACCCGGTGACCAAGGAGATTGTTTTCCGTTGGGTGTATCAGAGCTATCATCTGCAGATCTGAGGTAGGCAGCCCTGGAGAAAGAGACAAGAGGAGTGCTGATATGGAATTTAGGTTGTGTGATTGCATGTTAACCAAGGCAGGGACAAAGGGACCCATTTCCCAAACTACCCCAATGAAAACAGGACGGGTGGCCTGCCTACTAGCTCCCAGGGACTATGGGGGCCAGAGTAACCCAACCGGTTATCCCTGATGGCTCCGTGAATGACTGGTTTTACCCTGCTGTTGCCCGGCCTGGACATTCTAATTCCCATTTGTCTCTGACTCAGAGCTTCAAAGCCTACACTGAGCCTGCACTCAATTACTCTGTGTCTGAGGTGCCTGGGGTTTTACCTCAAAAATGGGCAACCTTGGAGAAGACATTAAAATTCAGAACAGTTCTGCCCTAGGTGGAGACACAAACTCACTGTTCCTCATCTTTGCAATTAAGACTGATCCAAATGGCTAACATTTACAAACTGTATTTATTGGTCTCTTATAAACATTTTTCTCTCGAGTACCTCCATATCTAATTTCCTCTCTTTCAGTCTCTCTTTCTTTAAATCTGTTTTTACTGCTCTCTTTTTTTTTTTTTTTTACACTGCTCTCTTTAGACCAGTGCAGCTGGTAAGTCACTTGTGTTGCCACTCAGCTGAACTTGAACAATGTGCAAGATAAGATGGAGTCCAGTGTTATTAATTTTAAATAATCTGCTATATAGCTACCTATCTAGCCATAAACAGTTACTCCAGAGCTGTTTGACAGACATAGCACAGCTAGTCTTTTAGTGGTAGATCACAGTCACTGGGGACCTGTGCAAAAAAATGCATCAGGCAGAAATCATTAAACTTGTGTACTCTACTGAGGCCGACATATTGTACTTCTGTGAGAAAGGAGAAGTGGTCAGCCAAGTGAAAACCCAGGAAATACTAAGATGCATTAAGCAGATGCTAAATAATACGGAAATCTAGTGGTTCTTCAGCAGACATGGGGGTTCACCCACACCTGGAGCTCACCAGAACTTCAGAAAACAAACGAAAGCATGATACATGAACAAAAATCTCCAGTGGCAACTGGAGGAATTCAGCAACCTAGCTTGCATTCTGACTGCTAGGGTGGGACGCGACTAAGCCAAAGCCTCTTGCAGACAAAGTGCTGAACAAGGCAGACAAACTCTCCCTAGAGGAGAGCGACAGTAACGGTGACATTCTTCTTTTTACTGTGGTCAAGCCTAGAGACATATTGCTGAGATCAAGTAGCATCAAAGCTGAGGGTAGGAAAGAAGAAACGTGTCACATTTCTCTGAAGAGAGTATTGTTTCTTAAAAAAACCCACAAAAACCAAAACTCATGCGTAAAGTCTTTCCTTGGGAACAAACACAAGCAGCCTGGTGAAGAGGCTGACTATAGGCATCAGGTCCCTGGCAACAGCACCAAGATTACTACAGACCCACTCTGCCACGCACAGCTGCTAGGTGTGGACGAGAGCCTTGACGTGTGATATTACTCTAAGATGATTATCTGTGATGAACACAGCATGTCAACTATCCCTCTCTGGCTTTTATATAAGAAAAAATACTTCTTTCTCTCTCCCTTACCCCCGACTTGGAACAAGGAGATACATTATTCTTTTCTGGATTTGATCCTTGGTGAATTAGAACTCATTATTACAACACTGAATTTGGTTTGGGGGGGGGGTTGTTTGTTTGTTTGTTTGTGTTCTGTATAAACAAAAAAAGGAAGGTAGATTTATCCCAAGTAGTCTACAACCACAATTTCTCTGAAAACAAACAAGGTTTGTATTCCAAAGATACTTACACACTTAAAACAGCCTATCAATTGTATTTCATATACATACTTACTCAACTATATATGTGCATATGTATTACGTATATAAAGAAAGCCACAAACAGCGCAAGGTGTATACAATAGATCACCATAATTTGAAACGTGTAGCTACAGGCAAGAAAAGCTCCAGTCTTTGTAAGGAAGAAGAAAATGACTGATTCATGATTACACACTTTAAAATCTTGTTAGTAGAAACTAACCAGACAAAAGAGTAGATACATGGCATAACAGTGGTACCCAGAGACAGAACAAAGAAATGCACCCAGTTATCTCACATAACTTATAAAACATTTTTCTTAGACAATTAATATTTTCATTATAAAAAGTAATCCTTTCATTAGCTCACATAAAATTCATACCCTGTGTTTTCTGTCTTTCATTAACATAACATTATTTACAGTTATCTGCAAATAGAGAAATTAATGTTTATAAAACCTGATGCTGAAAAACACATCTAACCTACCCTTTCCACCTTGTATACTGCATGGGTGATTCTCCCCTTATCTGCCTTTTAATTACAATCATAAAATGTAACGGCCAATTACAATTCTGCAATTTGGGGAAATGTTGCACTATCTTTCATTAGACACTTTAGTATTTGTTGCTTATTTACCTCTTACCCTAGTTACTGAAAAGACAGTTGTCCTTTCAATAATTACTGGTAGGCCAATAAAATTATAAATGTCCATTTTTCCTTTAGTTATGGGCTAGACTTGTATAGGGAAAAAAACTAAATTATTTTAATTGTACAATAGCAGTGGAACACTCAATGCTTTTTGCAGAGAGCTCTGTACAGACATAGCAAGCCAGATTGCTATTTAAATATAAGAAACAAGAAGTGGTTATAGTACCTGAAAAGATGGGGAAAGGTGGTAACAAAGAGCTAACTGCATTCAGCACACTATTGAATACCAAAAAACTAAACACCAATAAAACAGAGGAACTGTCTAGCTCTGAGAATACCAAATAGAGGCAGCTGAGCGCCAGCCACAGAAGGGTTATTTTACCACTTCTAGCATTTTAATTTGTTATAAAACAGCCCCACTTCAAGAGAAGAATTTGCCACTTCTTTATATCACTTCTACAGGTACCTGAGAGTTTCCCAGGTTCTCTCAGATACTTAAAGGACAATTATCAAGGTCAATGCCAATGGATGAAGGCTGAGGCTTAAACTAATATAATGTTTAATGACTAAATAAGCCTTTTACTTTCATTCTATGAGCTTACAATTTTAAACTAAGCAGCCTGAAAAGTATAAGGTAAATTATTTTAAGAGTATTGTAAACCAGTTTCCTTGGACAGAAGAAGAAACTGAAGTTGAATTGCAAAATCCCCCCAAAATACAAACATTATACATATAGAGGCTTTGACACCACAGAATAATGCTTTAGTGGGACAAGAAAACTTCCAAACATAAGATGTAGGTGAAAGAACATCATTCCTTAATCACATAACACCACTTAAAAATAAGGAAAGGGCTCTGCCCCCCAGCTTGGCACACTATGTGGCCTGCAATAAATAAAACAAGGCAGATGATCCAGAGCAGGCAATTTGGCTTACTGGGAGTATTTCTATGCGTAAATATATAAAATTTATGCTTGTTGGGCTCATTATGTATTAGCACATTAAGTCCTTGGCTTATTATGAAAAATTTAGTATCCCAATAATAAACTACACATTCAAGATATCTTTGCTGTTGGTATTCTTTTTCTTTCTATCTTTGCTAGCCTCTTAAAATTCAGCTTAAGTTCTTGAGATGTAGCAATACATTTTTAGAAATAAAATGCTTGTCCCAAAAAAGAACGTGGAAAAGACATGAATTCTTTATATTGTTGTTCTGGATTTTTGTTGTTTGGGTTTTTTTTTTCATTGTATCGTTAATAGCCAGCCCAGCTTTAAACCACGACAATTGTGCAGCACTTGGGCTATGACCATTCATCCTCTCCTGGATTCAACTAGAGTGGTGAAGGACTTTGCCACTTACAGATGTTGGTTACTGGCCCCTCTCTCAGACTTATTATCCCACTACCTCCAGCCTTCCGATTGTTTTGCTGAGTACTTCCTCAACTGCTTCAGGCAGAATCCAGTCCACCACTTTCAAAGGGAAAGCCCATCAGGGAATGCTTACATGTACCACAGAGGTAAAAGGCAACCTCTTTCCTTCTGAGTGGAAGGCAATAGCAAGCAGCTGGATGCTTGCTAAACGAACATCTATCAACTAGACATCTGGAAATGCTGTAGTAATTGGGCAGTAGGCATCCGTGAAGTTTCCATAGGGGAAAGCAAATTAGCAGGTTTCACACATGGGACAGGTGAGCCACTAGAGCTCAGTGGGGAAATAGCTCTGTAGACACCCATCGAATGACGTGGGATTAATGGTCTGTCCTCATGGCATCCTGGTGAACAGGGTGAAGATACTGCTAAACAAGCTTATGGGAGCAAATCTAGCTATGGCAACATAATCTAATTATGCTAAGAAAGCCATCCTTCCATGGAATGTAAATCTACGTTAGTTCCCCATCTCCAATGCAACGCTGCTTTGAGCTGCAATTTCAACATTGCCTTTGACTGGGCTGTATTCTGCAAAGTGTTTCTGTATCTTGGGAAATAATGCCTGTCTTGGAGCAAAGAAAATGCACTGTCAAAAAAGCCTGCTTACCAAAGGTACACACTGCATAGTACTCTTCAGACATTATAACCTACTAGAGAGTATTTGGCCATTTCAGTGCTGTTCTGCAAGATTGCTCCTGAGGGCTGTCCCGGTCAAGCTGTTTAGATAAAGGACCACTCCAAGGTCACTTTTTGGGACATCAGGGCATGCCTGAAACACTCCAGGAATAGCTACACTTTATGTCATGTTGATAAAAAAATTTTGGTGATCTCTAAACCCCGTTGCTTTCTAACCTTGCTGAAAGGCTAGGTGAGGCTGGCTAAAGAGTCCGAAAGAAAACTCAGTAACACCGAAATGTTATTAAGCAGGTATTTCTTTATTGCAGTGCTGGGCAGCACTGGGGATCATTCCACTGTGAGTGCTCCAACAATTTGGTAAACCTTCAGAGATTATATACTATAATGTCATACCTATTCATAAGATTTCTGAGAATTTATTTACATAAACATGAGATTTCCTGAAATTCATTAACATATGCAGTATCCAGGAGCCCCCTTACCTCACAACCATTCTTACCAGAAAGTTTTCTTCTATTCAGCTAAGTATCTGAGGCATTTACCACATCTTCTTTGTACCTGGGGTCTTAACCCTTTCAATGTCTACTCCTGTGTGCAATATCTATCCCAAAGCACCAGGGACATACCTGCTATGGCCTTTTGGCATGTGCCACCTATGCTGAAGTTTGCAAATGGTTGCTTTAGGACTCAGCATCGCATCAGTAATATGATAATATTCTCAGCAGAATATTATTGCTATCATACTTGCAAACTGGTGGGATCACATTATCTTTCAGACGGATTGACCAACAGCAGGCCTCTGATTTCTGGATGTGAAAAGACACTTTTCATAGCCTCACAGCAGGAGCGAGAGCAAGCCATCAATAAAGACAAACTCATTTCCAAGTCATAGCCTGCTTAAAAAGCAGGTGGAAGCTCAGGAAAGTGGCCACATACAATCCCTACAGATCTGCAGCACTATAGTTCAGTGAGGGAAATTCCTCTAAAGCAATCTTGCATCAGTGCCCCGGAGCTGGTTTAACTACCTGCATCCCCAACACAACTGCTGCATTTCAGCGATACAGCATACCTAATTGTGCTGGGGGTCCCTGGTGGAACAAACATTCCTATCAAAATACAACTTTTCATTTTAGAGGCCCCACTATGTTACCTTTCAGAATACATTCCCAAATCAGCAGCAAGGCTTCCCTATGATCACATAATGACTATTTGCTTAAATAACTAAAAACACCATTAAGCTTCAGAAAAGCACCGGCTTTGAGCATTCCTGTGGTTTTACCGGACAGTGGATACCAGGAAAAGCTAGTCCCCTGACCTTTCATCACAGCAGTATAGTCAGTAGCGTGGACAGATAGTTGCACCTTGCTGCTTGATGGAGGGGTCCTACAGCACAGACAATTTTGTACGACACCTAGAAAGTTCAATTATCAGAAGCAAACAGCACGACAACACGTTCCAGCCACTAGATGGCAAAAAGCGCGCACGGAAAGCAGCAACACGTTTCTGAGAGGACAATTACTAGGTTCTTCACTCCGGGAAGAGTTTCCTTCCTTCCTCGGGCGGCACAAGCGGGAAGGCAATAAGCAGCACAAAAGCCCTGTCCAAGCATGCACTGTGCCTTTGGAAAAGCTGCACTGGGTTCCAACACTGCCTAATTATCCACGTCCCTCTGCGTCGAGTTGTGTTGTAAAGCTAGCTACCAAAAAAAAGGCTGCAGCTGGAGACCCCACAGAGGACACGGATAAGCTTTGAGGATAGGGCTCAGTAGAGTTCAGAAGTTTGGCTGCAAGAGACTGGGAACCTCTGGGGACAAAGGAAAAGAAGGGGGCTGGAGGAAATTCTTAGCCATTTGGAAGAATTTACTCTGCAAGGCTCCTCCTTGTCTTGTGGAGTTATTATGGGACACACCACGTGATGTGGACAGAGTCTTAACTATCACAAACTCACCTCACCCACCCTAGGCCTGGGCACAGACTGCACTGTGGGGGGGAACCTGGGAAAAGACTGGCTCCAAACACTAATTACCACAGTGATGGTGTTAGAAGATGTCTTTCCCAAACACATTGGGGAACAAATTCCCCAACCTATCTCTCCAATCTACACGGCACCATCCTGTTTGAACATGAGGCAGGGCAGTGATTCCTACTGCCATTGCATCTCCATGAACACAAAATGAGCTGTCCTTGGGGGCTGAAAGACAACAAGACTCAAAGTTATCATAGAATCATAGAATCATAGAATGGTAGGGGTTGGAAGGGACCTCTAGAGATCATCTAGTCCAACCCCCCTGCTAAAGCAGGTTAGCCTAGAGCAGGTTGCACAGGAATGCGTCCAGGCGGGTTTTGAATATCTCCAGAGAAGGAGACTCCACA
>VZSC01015896.1:0-11159 GCA_013398225.1 Steatornis caripensis | reverse complement strand
CCTGCCCCCCCCCCCATAAAACAACCCCAGTGCTGCGTTTTCCTGGTTTTTAAAGCAAATCGGCTCCTGGTTGGCCCCTTCCCCTGTCCCCCGCACCGGGCATGGTCCCTGCCACACCGAGCATCACCTCGAGGACGTCACCCATCGGAGCAGCCCCGATGCAAAGGTGGGAGCGATGCGGCTCTGCACCGGCGGAGCCGTGGCATTTTTCCCAGGAGAGCCGAATCCTGTCTACTGACAGCGGCAAAGCGGGTCACGCCGAGACCCCACGCCTGTCAGGCAGATAAATATTGCATGTGGTTTTTGAGGTCTGAGGAGGCAGCGAGCGGCCGTGCCTGGTGGATAATTACCTATTGATTGCTCAGCTTGCGAAGCAAGCACCTCCGCACGGGGATGGGCAGGGGAGAATCTGCCCAGCCCTGCCAAAGAGTCGGGACATCGGCACCAAGCAAGAAGGTGGAGGTGTGGAAATAACATCTGTGAGTCCTTCTGGCTACAGGAGAGGGGTATTCCCTCGGGAGGGGAAGGGCCATCCCGGCAGATGGGGACTCGGGCAGCTGGGGTGGGGGTGGTTTGGGGTCTGGTCTTTACCTTGTGCATCCCCCGGTCTGGTTTTTGAAGGCAAATCCTTTCTTTGGGCACCTCTCGGCTCACCCCGCTGAACCTGGAGCAAGTGGAGGGTCAGCTTAATCTATTTAATGCACATTTTCTTTCCCCTACTGCAAGTTCAAGCAGCCCTGAAGTGACAGGGGATGGCGCAGGATTATACCGCGAGGGTACAAGCGGGGTGCATGGATGGCTCCCATGGTGCTGGGGTAAGGGTGTCACATCCTTGGGTCGAGGGCTCTGCTATGTCCCGGGTCCAGGGCTCATCTGCAAGCCCTGATGGTGCAGGGTGAGTCCAGCGCCCCGTGCTCAGCACCGCACCGGATTTCCCAGCCCGGGGCTTGGTGAGACGCTGGTGTGTGCCCTGCCGTTCCCCGCTGTCCCCCGATTCCTCATCCCAGACTGAAACCCTGGCAGTGCCGGGCTTTGCCGGTGAGGGATGTGCACTCATCCATGCTGACATGCACTACATTGCGATGTCACAGCCCAAGGCATGCGCAGGATTGGGCTTCGTTGGCAGATCCGGAGATGCCCCCATGGGCCAGAACTAGCCTCCAGAACACTGCCAGAATTCTGGGGGGTTGTGCAGCCACAGCGTCACCCCAGAGAGAGTCCAGAGGGGCTTGACCCCTCGTCGGCGCTGAGGCGGGGGTCCCATTGCCCAGGGCTGGGAAGTGGACGCAGGGAGGGCACAGGGACATGCACGGAGGGCTCAAGGCCAGCTCCAGAGCTGCATTAATTTGATTTGGTTCAATTCTGACACAATTCATCACCAGCCGTTCCATTCCCTTTCCAAGAAGCCCAGGTGCTCAGCAAGCCCTGGCCGAGGGTCCCCCCAGGACCAGCCCTCCCGGGGGCGCTGAGCGGGGGGCTGTCAGGCCCCACTGTCTCCTGTTCCATCCCTATAGAGAGGGACCCCCTCTGTGCTCTGGGGGCTGCCGACCAGGACCGGGAGGGTTAGCGAGGCATCGAGCAGAGACGATGGGGAAATGAGGTTGCCACGGAAACCACTGAACAGCAAAGCGCTGATTTTTTTTGTCAAGGCTGGAAAAAATGCGGGGGAGAAGGGCAGCGGCGAAGCCCTGCGGTGAGGGCGAGCCGGGGGAGCTGGGGTGCTTGGGGCAGGGGTTGAACGCTCAGCAAGCCAGGATTGCAAAGCAAAACATGGATGCTCAGGTGTCCGTGTGCCGGATTCTGCACCTGAGGGACAGAGTGTCCCCCGGGGGGGCTCAGGACGGGGCATGGGGAAGGCATGGGGTCTGGTGGCACCAGTGGTGGCTGCCCCTGTCACTGCAGCAGCACAGGGCACCTGGCCAGGGAGCGGCACGCCGTGGGGTTGTTTAAAGCCTTGCAGGTTGTAGGTTTAAAAGAACATCTCCATCACATCGAGGGTTTAGCGTCTCACGCGGGGCAAGGCAGGGACAGGCAGGAAAGGGCACCAGCCTCTGCTGAAGCTTCGGAGCAGCTGAAACCTGGAGCCCCATGGGGTGCAAAGCCACCGTGGGGGCCCCCCGGGCTCTCCATGCATTGAGCAGGGACCGTACGTGCCTCTTCATCATTGCAAGGTCACAAACAGCCCCAGGTGGAGCCAGGCCACCCGCGCCCAAGAGCTCAGCTCAGCCCAGGGCTGCGGCAGAGCCCCAGAGCTCCTGAGGGCTCTTGCCCGAGCCTCCTGCCTGCAGAGGAAGGGCAGGGGAGGGAAGCAGCGTTAGCAGCTGCTGGTTGAAGCCATGGCTACCCCTCTCGAGCAGCGATGAAAAATCAGGATTGAAGTGCCCACTTCGCCAGAAGCTCAAGAGAGAGCTCCCGGGCTGAGTGTCGGCAAGGCAGGCAGCTGCCGGGTTTCTTGCCTGCACGTCTTCCTCGTCCGGCTGGGGGATGCGGCGGGCAGGAGGGGACCGTCACCTGCGGAGGAACAGCCCTGGACGCGGCACCTATGGGGCTGACGGCTGGGAGGGGATAGGGGGATCTCCCGGGGGGTTCAGCCAGACCCCGACTGCCGTTAGCCATCCCAGTCTGGGGACTGGAAATTCGGGAACTGGGTTTTCGTAAGGCATCGACGTGTCTGTGCCCTCCTCACGGAGCAGGGCGGAGGCTCAGCTCTGCCAACCATCCCCAAGAGCCACCCAGAGCCCGGCTGAACCCCTGGAATCCGCGGGGTGCCAGAGAGCCCCTCGCCATCCCCTGCCCCAGCGGCAGCTGCCCACCGTGCACAGTGCCCTGGTGCTGCGTCCTCACCCGGAGAGCAGAGCACCCTTCAGCGGCAGGAGCATCCCTGGCCCCAGGCAGGTGGGAAAACCCTCCCCGGGCAGGGGACCCTTGCATGGATGGTGGGGGAGCCTCCGGCAGCGCCCAGCTCTCCTGTTTGCCTTCCCTTCTCCCTTTCCTCCTGTGGGATTTCCAGGGGACCTGGGGGGGGCAGGGGATGCACGGGGTCACATTTCCCCTGGGACACGTCCCCTGTGGGGCAGACGGACGCACAGGGATGCCCGGAGCTCCATCACAAAGCATTTGGGGCCAGGCTCCCTGCGGTACCGCTCAGACACCTTTGCTGAACTAGACTGCAAAAAATATTGATCCAAAGCCCCCGTCTCAGGCTTGTCCCCCCCAAACGTGCCCGGTTGCACCCCAGGGACAGCGTGTGAGCCCCGGTCCTGCGCGCTGCTGGCACGGTGCTGCCCGTCCCGCGCCGTTCACCACGGCACAAGGTCACGCTGATGTTTTATTCATCCCCCGCAACCTGCTATATTCCTTAATTGCAGCCACACACACTTCTCAAGTGTAAATAATTGCCTCAGAGGCTTATTAATGACTTTGGCATGCTAACGAGCACCGAAGCCCAAAGCACTCTCAGGGGTGTCTGACCCTTCCCTGGGCTGCTGGGACCCCCAGAGACTGGGGGGTTAAGCACCAAATCTGGGTGCAAACTGCCTCGAGCCCTGCCTGGGGAAAAATTTACACCTCGGCCCAAGATTTAAAAATCAATGATCGGTTAATGCAACNGCCCTGGTGCTGCGTCCTCACCCGGAGAGCAGAGCACCCTTCAGCGGCAGGAGCATCCCTGGCCCCAGGCAGGTGGGAAAACCCTCCCCGGGCAGGGGACCCTTGCATGGATGGTGGGGGAGCCTCCGGCAGCGCCCAGCTCTCCTGTTTGCCTTCCCTTCTCCCTTTCCTCCTGTGGGATTTCCAGGGGACCTGGGGGGGGCAGGGGATGCACGGGGTCACATTTCCCCTGGGACACGTCCCCTGTGGGGCAGACGGACGCACAGGGATGCCCGGAGCTCCATCACAAAGCATTTGGGGCCAGGCTCCCTGCGGTACCGCTCAGACACCTTTGCTGAACTAGACTGCAAAAAATATTGATCCAAAGCCCCCGTCTCAGGCTTGTCCCCCCCAAACGTGCCCGGTTGCACCCCAGGGACAGTGTGTGAGCCCCGGTCCTGCGCGCTGCTGGCACGGTGCTGCCCGTCCCGCGCCGTTCACCACGGCACAAGGTCACGCTGATGTTTTATTCATCCCCCGCAACCTGCTATATTCCTTAATTGCAGCCACACACACTTCTCAAGTGTAAATAATTGCCTCAGAGGCTTATTAATGACTTTGGCATGCTAACGAGCACCGAAGCCCAAAGCACTCTCAGGGGTGTCTGACCCTTCCCTGGGCTGCTGGGACCCCCAGAGACTGGGGGGTTAAGCACCAAATCTGGGTGCAAACTGCCTCGAGCCCTGCCTGGGGAAAAATTTACACCTCGGCCCAAGATTTAAAAATCAATGATCGGTTAATGCAACAGCTCCACCGCCCTTCTCCGCTCCTGCCCGTCGGCTCGCGCAGGCGCAGGAGCAGCACCCTCATCCCCCGTCCATGGTCTCCCACGGTCACCGTGACCTTACCTACGTCCCCGTCACGTCTCGCTGTCTCCAAACAGAGCTGCTGGGAGCGGCTCATGGTGGCAAGGGACAGGCTCGGTGCCACTCGGCTCCATCCTGCACCTCCTGTAGCCAGAGGTGCATTTCCCAGCTGGTTCCCGATACCCTATCCCTGGAAAACCCTCCTGGCTGTCGGTGCAGGGCCTGCCCCGCCGTGGGACAGCCTTCAGCATCCCGACCAGAGCCACTCCAGTCTTAATTAAAGGTCTATTAATCAGCAGGCATTTGATGGATGGGCATCAAAGCACTGCCGCATCGCAAGCTGGGGGCTGGTGGATTCAAGATGTGCTGGAGCTGGCTGGGGGCTCTTGGAGGACCACGAGCCTTGAGCTGGGGGGGACGCGAACCAAGACACCAGTCCCAACCCCCTTTCAGAAAGCAGTCCGTGCCGCAGAGGCAGTTCACACCTTTATTGTTCTAGCTGGAGGGTTTTTCCCCGCTCCTCTCCCCCTCACCCCTTCTTCTTTCCTGGGTCACGGTTCCCCCGAGACAGGTCCGTGTGTCACAGAGCAGAGCGACACAGAGGCATCCCCCCGGCATCCAGACACCACTGCCACCACCCTCTCTCCCTCCATGTCCTCCCACTGCATGCACTCGGGTGAAGAAAAAGGTGTTTGTGGGTAAAACCTGGCCCTTTCCCATCCCCAGCCCCCAGGGCAGTGGCACAGCCCCACATCCATGGGGCAACGTCCCTCCTGCCCCCAAACCATCCAAGTCCAGCTTTCGCCCAGGGAAGGGCAAGCTGCCCAGGTCAGACCAGTCTCCCTTTCCAGGGATGTGTCCATTCTCAGCGGCCTCCCAGCGCCCCCCAAGCAAAGGGCAGGTATTCACAGGGAGGAACGGCTCGAATTCACCGGGGTCTTCCCGAGCAAAGCCGCCTGTTGCCAGAGCCCAGCTGCCTGGGATGTGCGAGGGAGCCCAGTGCAAGGAAACGGGGAGTCGGGATGCGGGGACCGGCGCCACCCCATCACCTCCCTCCCCACCCCAGCTGCCCGACGTGGCCGTCGCAGCATCCCGTCTCGCACTGCGTCTCCTCCAGCCCCATTGCCGTGCGCCGTCAGCAGAACTGCAGGAAAAGCAGAGCCCAGGGCGGGCGGTGAGCCCTCACCCAGCCCCCTCGGCACCATTTCGGGGAGCTCTGCCCCCCGCCATCGCCAAGGCTAGGGAAGGGTTCGGCACCCAGAGCCTCCCCCACCTTCCAGCGGTTCCCGCATTCGTTGCACAGCACGAATGTCGTCATGGGCTCGTCGGCGCTGCGCGTCTGCACCTGGGAGGCAGCAGGAGGCCGGGTCAGCAGAGACCCCTTTGGCGTCCCCCGAATCGGGGTCCCCTGGGGACAGGGGGGAGCCCCAGGGGCTTTGCGGGGGCGGGGGGCTGACCTGGTTGTACGTGCAGTTCTTCTTCTTGCACTTGCCGCACTGGAAGAGGTCGGTGACGGTGCCGCCCGTCTTGGCCATCTGGTGCTCGCGGATGGCCTCCTGGGTCATGGCGTTCCTCAGCTCCTTCAGCTCATCACTGGCCATCTCCTGCCACCGGCCCCGGCCCGGCAGGGTCAGCGCTGCCATGGCTCTGCCCGGGGGCTCGCGGCCAAGTCAGCGCAGGGTGCAAGCTACTGCGGTCCAGCACCCTCCCCATCCTCTCCAGGACCAGGACTGATCCTGCTCTCTGTGCTTGCTGGAGGGCTCAGGCCCATCCAGATGAAAAAAAAATCACCCCATCCTCCGACCAAAACGGCTGCCTGCAGGGATCTGGCTCCTGTGGAGGGACCTGGGCTCCCAGGAGCCTGATTTGGGGACCCTGGTTGAGAAGGAGGAAGGAGGACCCTCAAGCCTGCCGGTGCGAGAGCCCACGCTTGGCTCTGAGATGGGCCGGGGGGCTGCAGGGCTCTGGGGGGACCAGGCAGTGCCCCCTGCTTTCTCCCTGTGCCTGATGCTCCCCATGCCCCAGCCAGCACCAGGGTGGGGCAGGGAGATACNAAGGAGGACCCTCAAGCCTGCCGGTGCGAGAGCCCACGCTTGGCTCTGAGATGGGCCGGGGGGCTGCAGGGCTCTGGGGGGACCAGGCAGTGCCCCCTGCTTTCTCCCTGTGCCTGATGCTCCCCATGCCCCAGCCAGCACCAGGGTGGGACAGGGAGATACTGGGACAAGCCCAGTGTGGACACCACCGAGCCAAGGCCCAGTCAGCCCTTGGGCACCAACACACCTTCCCCAGAGGCAGCACGACGTGGTCCACGAGCCAGCCCCGTGCCCCCCGCCCTGCTCCCCACCTCGGCGGTCATGCGGGCGATGAGGCTGGGCAGGATGGCCCCGCACAGCACGTTCCTTCGCAGGCTGGGGTTCTTGGGGTCCTTCAGGTTGCTGATCCTGCTCCGCACCCGGTTGCGATACTTCATGTCCGTGCTCTTCAGCTCCTGGAAGATATGTGGGGTCCGTCAAGGAATCAAGGCGGCAAGGCACGGGGGTGCCAGCCCCACGGGCACCCGCTGCTGCTCTGGGCTCGGTGGTGCTGATCGCCACCGGGGCCAGTGCCCACACGCGCATGGAGGTGGCCGACATCAACAGGGCTTTGCTCCCTGGGGTTCACATGTGGGGGATCTCCCCCTCCTTGGGTTCAGTAGGACAAAGCACAGCTTGGGATGTGGGGAGGAGAATGCCTTTGCGTTTCCCTGCTGTGACACCTAAGGCTGTCGGTGCACAGGGGGCGTCACCAAGCCCCGTGCTGGGACGTGAGTTCCTGGTGCAGGGCACTCAGCCCGCTCTCCTCCTCCCAGGCTGCCCAAAAAGCCACCAGCTGCCTGCAGGGATGCGAGCGGACAGGCCGAGGCGGCAGCTTTGGGGTCCCACGAGGCCCCAGGCACACACGGCCAGAGTCTGGGATGCCCCAAAACTCGAAGCGTACCCAGGAGGAGGAACTGCCTCGGGGCTGCTTCTGGTCTCGGGGGGCTGCCAGGAGCCCCCCAAGCCTTGAGCTGGGGGCGGACAGGGGCAGCTCCAGCCCTGCCGGCACGGCACAGCGATGAACCGGGGCTGGCGAGAGACACGGGCGCCCACAGCAGCCTCAGAAAAGAGACCTTGGCTGCGTTTGGGTTTTATTTCCCCAGGGGACGAAGGCAGGTCCCCGAGCAGCGGGGTTTGGGGGGGCGGACACAGACCCCCGGGCTAAGGCAGGTGTCCAGGGGATGCTCTGCTCAGCATCACCATCAGCATCAGCACCAGCCTCTAACCGGGGTCTGGGCTCCCTCTGCAGGCAACGGGGACACCCTGTCCTTGTCCCCACCACCCTGTCCCCACCGCCGCTCTCGAGCCCACGCGTGTCCCCCAGCAGAAGGAGCCTGGGGACTCAGCCCCGCCGAAGGATATGGTCTTCGATCTCCGACGCCATCTTCTCGCAGTTGACACCAAACTCCTTGTAGTCGTCTGAAGGGCAGAGAGGCCGAGGGGTGACTTCCAGGCGTGAAGCCAGACGGGCCTCATCATGCACCAAGCAATCCCCTCCCCCCAAAAAAATCTCTCCTCTCCCTCTCAGCTTGTGCCAGGCACCCCGTCTCTAAAAAACCTATTTTTACCCATCTCGAACCTTACAAAGAGCCCATCCCCACACCCAGCCCCTCACTGGAGACCCTGCCAACCTCCTTTGCTTTCATTTTGGGGCTGCACACTGAGCTGCGAGCGGCAGCGGCAGTTTGTTTGCGAGTCTAGGGCGAGTTTGCTGCCACAAGGGCTGCGAGCGCCCCAGGGCACAGAGCCGAGCGTGTTACTGTAGGGTTGCTCCTATCAGGGCTGTCCTATAGGAGAAACGGCCCAGTTTGGGCTCCAGCACCCCCCAGCTCCAGCACCCCCCTCACCGTCCATGCGGAGGGCGGCCGTCAGCATCTCGATGCACTTGTCCCGCACCGAGTCCCCCGTGAGATAGCAGGGAGGCAGGAGGCAGGCGCTGGGCGAGAAGGGGGGGCTGGTGGGGGTCCGCGGGGTCTCTGGTTTGGCCTTGCTGCTGTTGGCTCTGCAGGGGCACACGGGGAGGATGGGCAGGCGTCGGGGTCCCAGCGCAGCCCCGGCGGACCTGCCGGGGGTCCTGCGGCAGTGGGATGGGTCTCTCCTACCTTTCCTCCTTGCTGTCGCTGGAGTTTCTCCGGGAGCCGGTGGGAACTGGCGAGGGGCTGACGCCCACAGAGGCTCTCCTGGGGGTGGCACGGTGGGGACAGTGGGGATCACACCAGCGACCGGGGCAGGACCTCAGGCACCAGCACATCAATGCGAGCGCTCGGAAGCCAACAGAAATCTCCCCGGGGGGGAGGATTTGCTCCTCACGGGGAATGTCCCAGTGCCCGTGGCAGGATGAGAGCTCCCAGCCATCTCTACCCACCCCAGATGCGGGTCCCGTGGTGAGAGCATCCCCAAAGGGGACCCCCGAAGCACCCCCGGGCTGCCTGGGGATGCCCCCCTCACCTCTCCCCTGACGGTCTCTTCTGTGGGGAGGCAGAGGAGACGGCTGAGGCGGTGGAGGACCTCGAGTCGGTAGAGTCTCGCCTGGCACGATGAGCCCCACGTCAGAAGGCAGCGATAGGGACCAGGCGGTGGGTCCAGACCCCCGTCCGCAGCCCAGTGAAGGGCTGGGGTCCGACCTCTCCCATCCCCACCCGGCCCAGGCACCCACCTCTCTTTCTTGCCATCCAGAGGTGACTTCTTCGAGAACGCAGTGGGGCTCCGGCCATCACTGGACTCTCTTCACCGCAGAAGCCCAAAGGGAGAGATGCTCTCAGTCAGCCTGGCCCCAGCACCCTCGCTGTGATCTGCTGAGCCGGATCCTGCCTGCCCGTCTGCACACCCCATCCCCGGCCAACTCTGAGCCCCTCCAGCCCCCAGGCTGCTGGCAAAGCCTTTCCCCAGGCTGGCACTGCCCGGCGCGGGGGTCGCTGTGCCCTTTGGCAGGTACCTCTCCGGGATGGAGTCAGCAGGGTGGCCCCGGGGGGTGGTGGCATGGGAGCTGGACTTGCTGGGCTTCCTAGGGACAGAGAGAGTGGGGCAGGGTCAGACGAGCACCGTCCAAACAGTCCTTGCCTGGGGAATAAATAGCTCTAGACACGGGGAAAGAAAACAAAAGCCATTTCTCCCTCCCTTCTCCGAAAGCTGCCCTGGTGCTGCCACGGCCACAGGCAGCTGCCCTTTGGTTCCCCGGCGGTGCTGCCGGTACCCGTGGAAGGCAGAGATGGATAAACCAAACAAGTGGTAAGGAGTGAGCCGAGGGTGGTCTCACAGCGGCCCCACCGGTGCCTTGGCCACGTGGCTGGTGCCCCCGAGAGCAGGCAGGAGCCCCCACCTCTCCTTGTGCTTCTCCCTGTGCTTCTCGGTCGGAAGGTGCTTGGGGTGCTTCACCCCTTCGTTGGGGCAGCTGGGAAAATCCAAGCCCTTCTCCTTCTCCTTCTTCCCATCCACGTCCTTCTCCTTCTTCGGGGTGGCGGAGGACTCTGGGGAAAGGATTTCGGTGTCACAAGTACGGCCCAAACCTGCGCAGGGCACCTGGGAAGCTGCGTCCCCGGGTGGGGGGGATGGTTGGGGGGATGCTCAGGCCTTGGCGGGGGGTACACATTGATGTACACTGCTCCACCCCGGAGCGAAAACGAGCCCTTGGAAAACCCATCAAGTCCATGCATCCCCTGGCAGGACCAGGTTACGGCCGCTGCGATGCACGGGAGCCTGCACGTCCCAGCTTGGGGCTGATGCCACCCCGACCCCTTGGAGAGCACCAGGGGCTTGGGGTGTTGCGGAGGGTTGGGGCCTGGGGGGGTCCTGCCTCTCCCCAGCATCGCTCACCCAGCAGCCGCTTCCAGTTCTTGATGAGGATTTTGGCCGAGGCCACCACCTCCTCGTCCGAGCAGTGTTTCCGCACCGAGTTGACGGCCACCCCGATCCGCGTGGTCTGCGGACGCACGGCAGGGACGCGTCCTTAGGGCTGTGCCGGCTGACACAGGGCAGGGGGCAGGACGAGCCACCCCATGGGGTGTCCCCTCGCCAGCAACTGCTGCCCCCCACCCAGACCCCCTCACCTGGAGCAGCTGGATGGTCATGGTGTAGCCGGTGAGGGACTTGAGCAGATCCAGCGCTCCTTCCTAGAGCAGGGAGAGGCCATGGGGGCCCTTGAGGAGCCAGAGGGGAATCGGGGGGCCATGCCGAGACAGCCCACATGCCCCCTTTTCCTCTTGCCGGCACCAGGCAGGGCCGGGGAGGTCACCCCAAGGGGACCCAAAGCAGCCCCGGGCTGGTCCCCAGGGAACGTCCGACCCTCTGCAGCGATGCACTCATAGAAAAACCCCAAACCCCAAATCCTGCTGGATGATCCCAGCGCAGGGTCGCGTCTCCCGGCTGCGAAGCAGGAGTTTCCCTGAAAACTTGGGGAAACGCCTCCATAAGCAAACCCCCGGCTGCCACGGGGGACACCCGAGTGTCCCCACACAGGGCTGCGCGGGTCCGTGGGACACGCGCCCGCAGGGTTGCAGCCTGACGCTGGGCATGCAGCGGCTGCAGGGCTAAACATAGCCCCGGCACGGAGCCCTCCTCCTCCTCCGTGGTATTTTTAGAGCCTCGGGAGCAGACGCCAGCTCACAGGTATCCCCCCAGCAAGGGACACAGC
>VZSC01015894.1:422570-495578 GCA_013398225.1 Steatornis caripensis | reverse complement strand
TCTTAAAAACAAACACCTTCCCCCACCCCTCCCTTCTTCCCAGGATCGAGTCCCCTGGCTCCTGATGTCCCTCCCTCCTCCCCCCACAGCGGCGCAGGGGGACGGGGAATGGAGGGTGCAGCCAGTTCACCATATGTTGTCTCTGCCGCTCCTNGGGATGAGGAGAAAATGTAACGAAACCTGGTGGGACAAGACACAGGCAGGGAGGGTTCGCTCACCAATTATGGTCACGGGCAAAACCAGACTCAAGGTGGGGAAAAATTCAATGTAATTACTCATTAAAAAATCAAAACAGAGAAGGAGAAGGAGACATGAAAGCCAGATCTTAAAAACAAACACCTTCCCCCACCCCTCCCTTCTTCCCAGGATCGAGTCCCCTGGCTCCTGATGTCCCTCCCTCCTCCCCCCACAGCGGCGCAGGGGGACGGGGAATGGAGGGTGCAGCCAGTTCACCATATGTTGTCTCTGCCGCTCCTTCCTCGTCAGGCGGGGAGGGCTCCTCACATGCTTCCCCTGCTCCAGCGTGGGGTCCCTTCCACGGCACACAGTCCCTCATGAAACCCTCCGACGTGAGTCCTTCCCACGCGGTGCAGCCCCTCAAGAACGCACTGACCCAACATGGGCTGCCCACAGGGTCAGGGTCTGCTTTGGGAGCAGGCACCTCCTCCCCTGGCGTCGGGTCCTCCACAGGCTGCAGGTCCCTCTGCTCTACTGTGGTCCTTCACGGTCTGGTCCACTGCGATCCTCCATAGACTACAGGGGCACAGACTGCCCTCTTACTGTGGGCTGAGGGGGGAATCCCCGCTCCAGCACGCCTTCCCCCTCTCCTTCCTCGTGGACTCCAGATATCCACATAGGTGTTCCTCTCACTTCCCCTTCCTTCCTCTGCTGCAGGTCTCAGTGACTGCTCCTTTGTCCCCTTCTTAAAAACGTTATCGCAGATGCGCATCTATTGTCTCTAAATGGCCTGGCCTTAGCCTGATGCAGGGCCGACCCGGAGCTGGGGGAGCTTCAAGCAGCGTCTTATAGGGGCCACTCAGCTGTGGAGCCCCTTCCCCTGCTACCAAAACCCCACCACACAGACCCAACACACTGAGGAAGGGGGAAAGCAGGCGGTGAAATCTGAAGCTGTTGTTTGGCAATAAAGTTCTTTGTCTCTCATAAAGAGAATAGTGACAGGAAAAAAAAACATTTTTAAATGAAGGCTTGCCTCTGGAAGGAGTAGGTTTTGATTAGATCAAGTAGCTATCTTTAAATACTGAAATATTGCAAACGGAGGAAGCACTAGTGGAGCCTGGGTGCTTGTTTATATGATGTCCTTTTCTGCTTGGTATACAGAAGAAAGATTTTCTGTGCTTGTGAACATGACTTACTTACCCACAGTATAGTGTGCAGAGGCTGAGGACAGACCACCTAGGCAGTTTCTGGAGTCAGAAAAAAGACTGAAGGAGCCCACTGGAAGCTGTGCAGTGGGAAATCCATCTCTGATCTGTTTTACAGAGCTCTGGAGCATTGATGTTTGACAGCAGGGGAGCTCCAAGTGGTGGCGTCCAAGGTTGCCTTGGACTGAGTCCAGCCGGCTGCTCCTCAGCAAACTCTGAAGTAGATGATGGTGCTTGATTTCCACAGAGCTTTGGTATCTTGGAGAGAGGAATCCTTCCATTCAACTGTTGTACCTTTTATCTGTCTTTTCTCCAAACTCAACACAGACACACAAACGCTTACATAGCAGCAGAATCCCTTCTTTCCAAAACAAAAATTAGCACATATTTTCTTGTTTATAGATGGCAAACAAAGTCAAAAAAGAGAAACTGAATTCCTCAATACAGTATGTAATATCATTGCTAAGTTTGATCTCACTAGGTGTATATGTATATTGATTTATGAGACCAAAAACCAAGAGAGAAAAATGACAGTAAATAAAAAGGAGATCTTTTAGATATAAATGTGAGGGTGGGTTTTTTACATAAAGAATAATTTTATCTTTTGTGTCAATAAAAGGATTTGCAAATAATGTAGAAGTCATTTAACACAATAGTCTAACAAGAACTGAGACAGATACAGAAAAATAGTACTTACAAATAATTTATCTCTAAGATTTCATAATAAAAACAAAGTCCCAAAACCTCTGAGGTTACTTTTGATCACTAATGTCATCAAGCCAAAGCTTGTCAGTTCTTTCAGTTAATTATAGCATTCTACAGTTCTCAATTTGCACACCAATTTCTGATTTCATTTGACAGTTCTTCTCATCCCTGCAAAAACTCTGCCCGTGAACTGCTTTCATTTAGTACTAAATTGATTGTAACGTTCCCAATCTTCCTTGTGCCTGAAGCTCTATGCTTGATGAAAATTACCTTTGTTCTAGAATGCTTTATTTTACTAAAAAAAAGTCTTTACACTTTGGTACTTCAGAGCTCGGCCTCTAAATCTGTGAGTTGACATTCTTGCATTAATCAAAGTACTTAATATATGGATTTTTCTCTTTGCCCTGCACATAAAACAAACACTTAACCCTCTCTGCAAGCATATTTTATGTTCTCTCCATTCAATAACAGTCAATCATGGATGTTAACTTCAAGATTCATGTAAAAAGGGACTATAATTGCCTCTATTAAAATATTATCAAAAATTATCTCAAGTCAGTAAATTTAAAAAAGCAGCTATCATTCAGTGCAATGGCATTCAATTTTTTTTTTAATTATTTCTATACGTCTTTTAATTGGTTATGAGCAAGAGAGTGCAAGAGGATACTAAGATAGTGCCTGAGGATGTTTATATTAACAATACAAGTAGTGTAACAAGCATGTTCAATTATACCAGGCCAGGCTCGCTCTTCCTGACAAGGGAAAGAAGTCGTAGGCACAAGTAAAACTACAATGAGCAATCCAAATTAAGCATATTTTCAAGCAGAAGTTGTTTGCATACAAAGGGGAGCACAAAGGTAAAACTTTAGTTTTCTGTGGACATCCCTCATTCACAGAGTTGTAAAGTTGCATCTCTCAGGGAACTAACTTGTTTTCACAGTCTTTCTGCAGAGTCACAAGCTAGAAGTCCAGAGGACTAGTATGGTCATATATGCAAGCAGAGCTCCTAGGACTTCATTCAATCCATTATCAGACTTAGTGAGTGAGCATTTGGAAAACAAATTGAAGTAAAGAAATTCCCAAGAATTCAAAAATCTCATTGACCATTTTTATCAGAAAGGTTAAAGAATTGCTAAACATTTTAGCAGAAGTTTACCATAATTCAAAAATGTACTTTTTCAATCCTCTGTAAGAATCTACCCAACTTTCACTTTCAAGCATTGGGTTTGGTTGTATTAACATATAATTCAGATGCGATTAATTAACTACTTAATTTCATTGTGATAAATTACATGTATTTTGGGGTGAATGTTGCTGAATGGACATTAATGGCATGGTTTACAGTCCATTCATCATTCTGGATCCTTGTTCTGAACTGACTCCAATTGTTTTTCATTACTCTTTTTAAAGTGCTTGCAAAATGTGCTTAGTACCACTAAAAGTAAATGGATAAAATAACTGATCCATGCCTAATTAGTATTTCCCTTGGTCAGATATCCAAGGACTGTGACAGTCTTTTTGGTAGTAGTGCCACACTAGAATCTATATTCTATTAATTACCCTCATGACTATACATTACGTGCAATTAAATTGAGTGTCTGAAAAGTAAGTTTAGATAAATATGAGCCAGAAACAAAAGTCATACAAATTTATATTCCAGTTTACATAGTAGCTATACC
Organism: Steatornis caripensis; assembly: GCA_013398225.1. NCBI lineage: Eukaryota > Metazoa > Chordata > Aves > Caprimulgiformes > Steatornithidae > Steatornis > Steatornis caripensis. The sequence continues at coordinate 491,812 of VZSC01015894.1, read as the reverse complement.
CCTAATTTGAAAAGACCTATGAATATGGTGTTGACTCTACTAACATAATCACGAAGTTTTGTAGTCTCATTAAAAAGAAATATGAAAGAAGCTGAGCAAGCTGTATTTCCCATTACCCTATGTTGTCTGGCATAAATTGTATTAACCTTTTTCAGAATCATAAACTAAAAACCTAATTAACCTGGATTAGAAGGAGTTACTATTGTTTTACTGTTTATACCAAGCTATTCATGGTTTTCCACTAAAAGTAATGTTTCCACAGTCTTGTGCTGTCAGAAGTTATCAAAACCTAACGGAGAATTTGATCTAGAGACCTCTTCAATTTTAAATTCCATTGGATAAATTATACTTAGGTTAACAACATATTTCCAAAATTCTGTATGCTAGAAATAAAACTACTATTAAATAAACATTAAATTCCTTCCACATTTACTCCGGGAAGATAAAAGTTGAGACTGGGCAAGAATTTTATAAATATAATTCTCAATTTAATCTAAAAGAGTATTAGCAGTATTTAGCAAGGATCTTGGAAGGAAATTCAGGAGTAAACAGTGGACGAAGAAGAGAAAAATTCAATAACAGAATCATATAACTGGGGAAGAAAATATCTGAAGGAATAATCCAAACATACTCTGAACGAATGTCAGTTTTGCTTATAGCATAACAGATAATCAGAAGGGAACTCATTGTCATATGACAACTAGTAATAGTATCTTGTTTAATTGACATTTTTTGTAATGATCCCAAAGAAATCTGTGCTTTGAGTATGCTGTTGCTGCTGCTCCTCACGCTCATATTTCAGACTCTCTGTATTGTATTTCTGAGATTGCATGCTGCAGACTACAAAGAGAAAGGAAATTCTGTGAGCAGGAATCTCATGGCACTGTTGCAACTCTTAAAAGCTCAGACTTACCTGACAAGATCGTTGAATAAAAAGGACATTTATGTAACATCTAGCTGATACAGAAAACAAGGGAAAGGAAAGAAAAGCCAACAAAGTTTATTCTTTATTACTCCTCATTTTTAATATTCAATTACTTTACACTGAGACATTTCTTCTGTTATTGAAACAATGACAGCGACTTCGGTTAACCTTCAAGGATACTCTCTGGAGGAAGGAAGGGATGTTTTGGCATTCCTACGCAGTTGTCTTCTTCACACCTGATGTTAATAACTTCCAATTCATTCCATTTCTGTTCATGTGCTTGCTTCAAAAATGATGAATTCTGGTAGCAGTAAGTGGTTGGAAAGGACTTGAGAAATTGCTTCTTCTTTAGAATATAGACTTCAGGAACAGAGAACTTACTTAAAGCACCCTGTGCAATCTTGCTCCAGTGTTGATTTACCTTCTTTTCATTAATTTTAAGATTCATGAGTGGAGCTGATTTAAATATCTTTTAATACTGTACGTCAGTGATGTCAGATATCACACAAAATCAGGATGATTTGGATGCCTAAGTGTCTGACTAAGCCTGAGTAAACAACTGAAAGGTTTATGAAAAATGTCAAAGTTTCAGAATTTGTTTTCATTCAAATATAAAGATGAGATGCTTGGATTTCAAAATGCTCTGCCAAAATAGAAATCCACTAAACTGAATCTTTTTGAAGAAATATTCACATCACCTATTTTTGTTGCCCTACTATTTTTCACAGTCTCTGCTGTAAGAAACAAATGAATAATAGAGGAGTACCCAAAGGGCAGTTTATAGTACTCCACTCCTATCACCTTCCTTTTTTTCCCCTAGTGGATTGCCAAAGGGACAGAGGAAGTTTCACATGCTATGTTAGGTCCCCACAGATAAGTGATACAAATATTCCTCATTCTTTCTGCTTTTGTATCAGTAATTATGTAATGGAGTTCTTCTAGGCAGAGAACAATTTTCTGAAAGTCCTAGTTGATGTTGGAGTCCAATAGATGATGTATATGTCTTTCTGCAAGCCTTGACCATATCACTGAATCATAGAATGGTTTGGGTTGGAAGGGACCGTAAAGATCATCTAGTTTCAACCCCCCTGCCATGGGCAGGGACACTTTCCACTAGACCAGGTTGTTCAAAGCCTCATCCAACCTGGCCTTGAACACTTCCAGGGAATGGACATCCACAACTTTTCTGGGCAACCTGTTCCAGTGTCTCACCACCCTCATTGTGAAAAATTTCTTCCTAACACCTAATCTAAATCTACCCTCTTTCAGTTTAAAACCGTTACCTCTTGTCCTGTCACTACATGCCCTTGTAAAAGGTCCCTCTCCAGCTCTCTTGTAGACCCAGTTAAGGTGCTGGAACAGACTTTTAAGGCAGCATATTTACTTCTTAATTCATAGTTTAAGTATTTTTTATGGAAAACAGGATTCCCAAAGCGCACAGTTCCCTGGAAGCTGGACAGTTTCAGGGTTTACAGGCTCAAGAAAAACATATCTAGTAGGCTAAGTGGGCTGCTGGGTAATGAATGACCTGACAGAGATGCTAACAAGGTCAGATTCAAGGAATATTTTATGAAAAGACATTCCAGATTATATTGTCTTCAGTCTACCAATCTCTCAAATTTTTTGGTAAATTTTTAGAATTCAGTAAATTCCTTTCCATAGATCAGTTGGATAGCACCAACAGGACACTTCCTGGAGAAATCAAAATTCCTCAGAAAATGTCTTGTTGAAAGTATTTGTGCCTTAGCAGACAGACCCACAACTGACTAATGAAAAGTGTAACAGTGAAATCAATATGCTTGCACTTGTTTTCAGTAACCAAGATATTTGTATTATAATTTGCAATTTCAAAGTAGAACTCCTCAGTGATTTTCAAATGCTGTTTTACTATGAAATTTATTCTGCATTTAAGGATTCTAATGTAGAGAGATGTGAAGGAGTAGAAGTAGGTGTGCTGTCAAATTAGCGTTCTGTTCGTAAGAACAGTGGTAGACTGCTATATGCTAATGTGGACTGTCGAAATTCATAAGAAAGATTCAACATGAAATCAATTTATGTTGATAATTTACAGCTTCTGTCTGCTGCTAAATTATCTTCTTGATACTGAATACTGGTGTATGTGAACTTTACACTGGTTTGAACTTGCAGATTGTCACTGAAAAATTGTAACTTCTTTTTATTTTCTTTTGACTAGTTTATTTTGAAAAGTCATTGCTCTCTCAACAGTCTAGATCTTGGCAACTGTCTTCATGAAGATATGAGATGGTGTATGCTAGTGATGACATGAGTATTTAACCAGAGAGAAAGTGAGAGACAGGGGAAAGCGCTGGCAGATTTAAAATGTTCCTATTATAGAGGGTTTTGGGGGGTGGTGGTAGTTAGATTTTGGTGAGTTTTTTGTTGGGTTTTGGTTGGGGTTTTTTTCTGTCTTGCAGTAGACTATGAGTAGGAGGGGAGAACTGTGCAACCACTTATATTTAGGCAAGTGTAGAATAGGATTGGGTTATGACATCCATGTTCTGGTAGGATAAATAGCAAAGAAATCTGATGACTCACTCAGTTTTCTGAATTTTCTGAGGAGGAATAGTGAAGAACTTCTTTGTGTGCCTTTTCATCGTGCACTTCACATGCTAAAATTAGAGTAATCATGGCCTACCTGCCTTCCAGGAGGAAACCCAAGGAAATAATGTGTCAAAATGTCAGCCACAAATAGAACAAAGCAACTGTCAAAATCTGAAAAGAAGCCTTTATTTCTACGTTTTCTCAGTTGTCCATTGTTTCATAACATGATATAGTTTAACCATTCTTTTAAAGATAGTGCATTAAAAGGAGCATAGCTATTATATATAACGTTAGCTATTGTTCACAGCCCCATAGAAGTTAGGAAAATTGTGCGTGCATAGTTCAGGAAATGTACAGAAGGTTGATTGGGTGTCAAGATAACTAGCCTGGTCTTTCTTCTATTAATAATTTATGTCATGAGAAATGGAATAAACGATATTTTTGAGTAGACCAATGGAATAAAAAGGAGTCTATAAGTTAAACCAAAGTAGTCAATACCTCTGTCATAGCATCCCATTGAACTGGTTTAATAAGGCTACTACATACAGAGCTACGTAGCAGACGCTACAGAACTGGAGATGATGGCTGCTTATTTTATTGAAATTCTTGTGAAAGTCTCCAGTCTTTTTGAGCAATTTGTGATACCATGGTGATGGGAATGCTTCAAATAGCAGGATGAATTGAGAATGAAGGAAAGGATGAATGAGTCTGTATCAATTGAAATATTTCTACTGAAATAATTTGAAATGTCTTTTTTTGTTAATTTTACTTGTACGAGTGAAAATCACTGAGACTCAGAATTGGCTGTAGTGCCCCAAATTGTCCCAAGAGTGCTTGAGTGTATTTCCAAACCAGAACTTGTTCTGATAAAGACTGCTAGATTTCATGAATTTTGATTTATAAATCTTGGCTTATTTTCTAAAATATGACAATATTCACATACATATTTGTTGTCCTTAGGCACCATCCAGTTTCATAATGCCCCATCATATAAACTCTATAGCTAACTAAGTCTCAAAAGCATAGTGCTAACCAGACTTTATTAACTGCAAATGGAAGGGTGTGATGTATCAAATTGTTGAAAAGAGCACATTCTATTATTTCTGCGATCTAGTTATATGGCATTGACCCTGAATATGCTAGACTTAATGAACAATTGCTTTCATGACTGATTATTATGTAAATTGTTTGAGGCATTATTTTTTAATTGTGACAGCTTTGAGGACACATTGAAATGTTGCTTCATAATCTGCTTTCTGCCTCACAGGTATTTCCCGGTAGAAATGATCGTGAGAAATGTAAAGTTTTTAAAACGATGTTACATGCAGGAAGCAGGAAGGCCCTTTAATTATGCCCTTAAGTACAGAATATTTGCTTAATTGCTTAGTAGCCCTTGTATCCTGAAAATTTAATTAAGTGATGATTAACTGTTCATTATAATATTTTCCTGTTATTATTCAGTACAAGCTGCACATTAACTTTTAAAGTCTTTATCATGTTTGGAATTAAGCAGCCCCAATTCTCATCAACTGCAAAGGCTGACTGTGATACTGCAATAACTTATCTACTTCCCTTGCTCAATTAATAATACCTGATGCATCAGGCAAATCAGAATGGCCCATGGAAAAAGGCTAGCAGATTAAGCAGTGGCAGCTAACCCTGTTTTCTGCATTAGGCCTGTACTAAGCAACATGTTCGGTTGCCTCAAACCAGAGGAAAAGATGGTGCTCTTTTTACACAATAACTGATAGAATCCTACTACTTGGGACACTGGAAGCCAAGTTAGGTATCCATGTCTATCTTGAAGTAATCCCAACTGACTTCTCACTTCTCTGGAGAACACCTTGGCTGTAGGGAACGTGCCACTATGGGGGAAGTTCTCCACATCTCCCTTTGAATCTGTGCTGCTTTCTACTGTGAACTCCAGGAAGAAATCAACGTCAGTGATCAGCAGACCTTGGCCTAGTGTGAAGAGCTGAGCTAGGCAAATCTGAGATCCAAACCCAGGCCAAAAGATTATGACATTAGTCCATCTTTGGAGCACAGGTTAGTATATTGGACCTCTTGTTTTCATTTTTACCACTAGGTAAACTTGGAATTTTGTTTCAGGTGCCACCCTTGCTTTCTACCCCAATGAATTATAATTGACATCTGAAGAGTAGAGGGGCATCAGAGGCTTTCCTCTCCTGGAATAATTTAAGAATCTAGAAGAGGAGAGACGAGTTTGGTCCTATTCACTTCCTAGCCACCCTGAAAAGCATTGGTTTCATTCATGGATTTGGAGGAATCAAAGGAAGAGGAAAATACTTTTTTGACAGCCAATAGCTGTGCTTGGCTGGTCAGCTGATGCATTACTTACTGTGCTGATGCTGTGTCAGGTATTTTTAGAACTAATGGACTTAATTTCTGGCAATAGGAATATTGGAAAGGTGATGTTTTTACAGGGATAGACAGTAACCAAATATGAGTCTTCAGTCATCATTTAAAACCTTGAGGCCCTTTTTTAGACTTTATCAAGACTGTATCCTTACCAGCCTTTTCAAGTAATGGGACACTCCTGAAGAAATCTGAAATTAAGAAACTTCTGAGGACATGACTTTGCAATTTTAGTGCTGTTGCGATGTCATATTCTGTATATAAGAATTTGCGTACATGCTGAACCCAGAAATCTCTTAGTCATTGTGCTAAACTTGCATGTGTGGTAGACAAGTGAAATTGGAAGTGAGAGGAAAGCGGGGTAAAACTCTTAAAAGGGAAGGAATGGAAACCAGTTCATTCAGAGGCTTTCCAGTGAATTGATGAAGGAAGATATTATCTTTGACAGAAAGCTTAGTTCTGAAAATCTTACTAAAGTTCTTATTTCTCATTCTTATTTTGATAAGCATATTCTTAACAGTACCATCTGAACCTGAAGGGTGTCTGATCCAAAATTAGTGGGAAGCTTCTTTTGTGAAATTTCACATCTGTCTCTTAACTAATTTTGAATGACAACTTTATTAGATAGAATTAACATGTTAGAAAATTATCTTACATTATATATATAATTTTATGATTGATGGTATCAATCATTGAGTTTAACACATAGCAGACTACGCATATGACTAGCTGATACATTAAGTATATTTGGAGAACTTTTAATCTTTTTATCTTAGTATTTATATCTCAAGTAAAAGCATTTAATTTTAATATATATTAGTATCTTAATATTTAATAACTTTACTACCATAAGCATATTCTGAGAGAGGGAAACCTAGATACGTGTCACACTTTTGGACCTACCTACAGTCAGCACTGCCTAAGGTCAAATCAACATTCATCCTTGTTTCTGGATTTTACTGTAATGATTACTTGTAAAGACAGGCATTATTAAAGTTTGGTTTTGATAAACACTATACACAAAAGACCATAATGTTTGTAGCTCAGTAATGGTTTTTGATCTGAGTACTTAACAGAGATGAGATTTATATAAGAAAAGAAAGTGTAACTTATTTTTCTAGCACGGCTTTTTTTAGACGTGACCTGTCAAGCATACGATTAGATTTTTTTTTTCTTTTTCAGTTGGTGCTTTATTTGACTTCTATAGCCCACAACTTTTCTAAATGAATGTTTTAGGTGTCTCCTTTCTCCATTAGTGATTGGGACACAATTCTCCAGACACTTACAGCATTAATCTCTGTGCAGGCAGCTAAAACAGCCATGATTTCAATCACAATATGAGGCAAAAGTGATGTGCGCATTTCTCTAGAGCAGAAAATCCTCCTGTAAAAAGCACTATTCTTGTTAAAAAATTGCAGTACTAAGCTCACTGAGACATAGCTCACCATAGCACACACATATTTTTAAGTGGTAGCCAAAGCATGAATATGTTGGTAAGAAACTTTACAGTAGGAAAATTTCTTAAAGTTATAAGTAAGCTAAGATCTGGTAGTGGTTAAATGTGCCAAGAGCTCTTTCTTAATGACTGCTTCTTTATTCTACCAAATCAAATAAAGGGTCTGCAGTAAAAAACAAAACAAAACAAAAAAAACCCCCACAACAACAACAAACTAGTCTGTGTATTGTCAGGTTTTGGCAGGCTTTGCTTTGTGGGGGTCTATGTTTCTATGGGCATGTACCATACTGCAAAACACAAACTAAGAAGATCCAAATACTGGGCTTGCTGATGCTCTAGCCAAACTACTCTTGAAGTGTCTAATTACTTTTTACCAATTTAGTCACTAAGAGTGCCGAAATACACTATTTTCAATGCTTCTACGAAGGCAATCAGGCACAATANCCCACAACAACAACAAACTAGGCTGTGTATTGTCAGGTTTTGGCAGGCTTTGCTTTGTGGGGGTCTATGTTTCTATGGGCATGTACCATACTGCAAAACACAAACTAAGAAGATCCAAATACTGGGCTTGCTGATGCTCTAGCCAAACTACTCTTGAAGTGTCTAATTACTTTTTACCAATTTAGTCACTAAGAGTGCCGAAATACACTATTTTCAATGCTTCTACGAAGGCAATCAGGCACAATACAACTGATGAAGTTTTACTTTCACACGGATTGCAATTATCTGTGAGATCATATTTAATAAAGCTACTAATATTATAGTTGAACATTTGAATAACTCTAGAAAACATCATGTTTACAGTATCATACTTAGGTGAAGAGTGACTTAAAAAGACAATACTCTTATCCCAGGTAATATATGAACTAAAGCATAATTGCATTTTTTTTTACTCAGGATTCTTCTAAGAAATTAATAAAAGCTGTATTCATGTTCTTCCTTCTCATATTCATGCTGACTTTGTGAAAACGCATCATATTTCTGTGGAATATTCCAGACAGAAATAACTTACAAGCTGCATGCAGATTTCACTTCTCTTACGTACTTTCATTGTCTGCCAATGGAAACTCAAAGGTCTCTTGCAATTTCCCTTTCTAAGGTGGTTTAAATGGGACTGATCCCAGAGCTTAATTCCCAGGCCACTGACTTGAATCCCTGGCTAGCTGTGTGTTTTCCACATTGTCCGGAGTCCCAAGCTGGAACAGCTTGAGGCTGAATTTACTCTTTCAGGATTTTTTCTTTCTGAATTTAATCTTTCAGGAAAAAAAACTATTGCCTGGTGGATCTGTCCTTGTCAGAAAAAAAGCAGTGACTCTGTTCTTTTACAAATCTGAAGTAAGAACACAGTAATGACATAACCTATGAATTAGTTACTTTGGAATTGATTTGCTCACATTTTGAAGGATCTATCCTCCACCGATTTTGTTATTTAGAGCTTTTCTTGCCAAAACTCTTTCTTTCTTTCCTAGGCTTTGAAAGAGATCAGAGTGTCCTGAACTCAAAGCTGTTGTCTAGTTTCCATCAAAAAATTGAGTACGCTTTTGAGTTTTTTATTTATTCATCATTTTATTGGAAAACATTTGTTCTGCAGGCTAATGATCCTCTATTTGCCAGGGAGAGATACAGAAGTTTGTATGCGTGGAAAGGAGTTTTAGAAATAGAATCACCGAATCACTGAATCATTTAAGTTGGAAAAGACTCTTAAGATCAACAAACCCAACCATAAACTTAGCACTGCCAAGTCCACCACTAAACCACATCCCTAAGCACCACACCTGCACGTATTTTAAATACCTCCAGGGATGGTAACTCAACCACTTCTGTGGGCAGCCTGTTCTGGTGCTTGACAACCCTTTCAGTGAAGAAATTTTTCCTAATACCCAATCTAAACCTCCCCTGGCACAACTTGATGCCATTTCCTCTTGTCCTATCACTTGTTACTTGGGAGAAGAGACTGACACCCACCTAACTACAACCTCCCTTCAGGTTGTTCTAGAGAATGATAAGGTCTCACCTCAGCCTCTTTTTCTCCAGACTAAACAACCCCACTTCCCTCAGTTGCTCCTTATAGGACTTGTGCTCTAGACCCTTCACCAGCTTTGTTGCTCTTTGGACACACTCCAGCACCTTAGTGTCTTTCTTGTAGTGAGGGGCCCAAAACTGAACCGAGCATTTGAGGTGTGGCCTCATCAGTGCTGAGTACAGGGAAACGACCACTTTCCTAGTCCTGCTGGCCATACTGTTTGTCACAGTTTAAAGCTGGGCTGGCTATTAAATGGATAACAGACACTCTTTGTAACCCACTCCCTCCTCAAAAGGGGAAAAAAGAAAAAAAGGGAGAGACTTACAGGTTGGAAAAGTTAAAACAGCTTTAATCTGAGTACAATAATAAGGTATTATAATAATAGGAAAAATAATGATGAAATATATACAAATATATGCAAAACTAATATTGAGCTGCCCCTTACCTGATGATGAATACATCACCTGGATGCTGCAGGGCATGCTCTAGGAAAGTCCCAGACTGTACTCAGCGGCAAGTTGGAACTAGATACAGGAACACATGGATTGTGATTGAAGGCAGAAAAATTGGACAGAGTCCTCCTCTGACACTTGAACAAGGAGCTGGGCAGAGCCAGGCAGCAGTACTCTGCAACACCACTAAGATCCCCACTAGTAGCCCCATGCTGGGCTGAAATAGGCTCTCGGGCCACGGATGTGGGTGGAAGAACCAGGTGAGGCTGCTTAGGGCTGTTAAAGCCCATTAGTGCCCTCAGGCCCCTGGCCATAAGGGGAGAGAGAGTGACCCTTGTGATCTCTCAGGTTTGTACTGAGCATGATATGTATGGGATGGAATAGTAAAGTTGGTCAAATCAGGACACTGTTTCTGATACAAGCCAGGATGCTGTTGGTCTTCTTGGCCACCTGAGTACACTGCTGGCTCATATTCAGATGGCTGTCGACCAATACCCTCAGGTCCTTTTCTGCTGGTCAGCNCAACTTGATGCCATTTCCTCTTGTCCTATCACTTGTTACTTGGGAGAAGAGACTGACACCCACCTAACTACAACCTCCCTTCAGGTTGTTCTAGAGAATGATAAGGTCTCACCTCAGCCTCTTTTTCTCCAGACTAAACAACCCCACTTCCCTCAGTTGCTCCTTATAGGACTTGTGCTCTAGACCCTTCACCAGCTTTGTTGCTCTTTGGACACACTCCAGCACCTTAGTGTCTTTCTTGTAGTGAGGGGCCCAAAACTGAACCGAGCATTTGAGGTGTGGCCTCATCAGTGCTGAGTACAGGGAAACGACCACTTTCCTAGTCCTGCTGGCCATACTGTTTGTCACAGTTTAAAGCTGGGCTGGCTATTAAATGGATAACAGACACTCTTTGTAACCCACTCCCTCCTCAAAAGGGGAAAAAAGAAAAAAAGGGAGAGACTTACAGGTTGGAAAAGTTAAAACAGCTTTAATCTGAGTACAATAATAAGGTATTATAATAATAGGAAAAATAATGATGAAATATATACAAATATATGCAAAACTAATATTGAGCTGCCCCTTACCTGATGATGAATACATCACCTGGATGCTGCAGGGCATGCTCTAGGAAAGTCCCAGACTGTACTCAGCGGCAAGTTGGAACTAGATACAGGAACACATGGATTGTGATTGAAGGCAGAAAAATTGGACAGAGTCCTCCTCTGACACTTGAACAAGGAGCTGGGCAGAGCCAGGCAGCAGTACTCTGCAACACCACTAAGATCCCCACTAGTAGCCCCATGCTGGGCTGAAATAGGCTCTCGGGCCACGGATGTGGGTGGAAGAACCAGGTGAGGCTGCTTAGGGCTGTTAAAGCCCATTAGTGCCCTCAGGCCCCTGGCCATAAGGGGAGAGAGAGTGACCCTTGTGATCTCTCAGGTTTGTACTGAGCATGATATGTATGGGATGGAATAGTAAAGTTGGTCAAATCAGGACACTGTTTCTGATACAAGCCAGGATGCTGTTGGTCTTCTTGGCCACCTGAGTACACTGCTGGCTCATATTCAGATGGCTGTCGACCAATACCCTCAGGTCCTTTTCTGCTGGTCAGCTTTCCAGCCACTCGGGCCTGTAGGTTGCATGGGTTGTTACGACCAAAGTGCAGGACTCAGCACTTGGCCTTGTTGAGTCTCACACAACTGGCCTTGGCCCATCAATCCAGACTGCCCAGATCCCTCTGTAGAGCCTTTCTACCCTCAAGTAGATAGACACTCCCATGCAACTTCATGTCATCTGCAGACTTACTGATGGTGCACTTGATCCCCTTGTCCAGATCATTAATAAAGATATTAAAGAGAACTGAGCCCTGGGAAACACCACTTGTGACTGGCTGCCAACTGGATTTAACTCCATTCACCACAACTCTTTGGGCCTGCCCATCCGGCTAGTTTTATACTTAGCGAAGCACACACCCTTCCAGGCTGTGAGCAGCCAGTTTAGTCTAATGTCACAAGAGAAAAGTAACTTAAAATTGTTTTCACCAGTCTACAATTTTGTCTCTTGGGAAAAGTAAAAGCAAGTATAAACTCTTGTAGAGTAAACCAAATATTAATATTGAGAATATGCGTTTTCATAAATCAGGTTCTAGATGCTGGGAAGAGTCCTAAGTAATAGAAAAGCAACTTGGTGAAAATATTCCCTCAGATTTCAGTGTATAGTTTTACTTAACTACAAGCCATTTTCTGCAGCAAAATTGGTATCTTTATACATATGTATACATATACATAATACCAGTTGGCAACAACATTAAACGAAGTATGATGAATGTTAAACTCGCCGTTCGTTTCATTATTTAGAACAAAAGTATATGTATTGGTAAATATGTTTTACATTCCTCTTAATTATTTGATTATAGATGTGATTGACTGGTCTATTTTACTACAGCATTCTAACTAATCTTTCTTTACAACTTTACACAATGCTTTCCTACCCCTTCTCTTGACTTCCATGCATGTTTTCTACCACTAAAAACCAGTGCCAATATAGATAAAACATTCAACGCCACAGCCTGTGCTACCTTAACTGATTAGTTTGAGACCAGTCCAGCTGTATCTACATGATAGTAACCATCCTGTATAATTTTGTAAGTCTAAGTTTAGGCAACTGTTCTTAAACTTTTGAGAGAAAAAGGGAGTAACTTACTACACTAACTTCTTATCACTTCCACCCATCTTCTCCCTAGGGTCCCGGTGTTTATTTTCCTTGCTATAGCACATAAATGTTCTGACTTTTGACTATGAGAGACTTCAAAGCTACACAGCAGTAGGCAAAGTGTGACCAGAAATAAGTAGTGACGTACCATCGCAACATTCCCATCCACCTGGCTGAAATCACTCACTCTCTAAGGGGGGTGGCCACACTCAGGTTGCCTCTTTCGACCAGTTACTGGCCCGTGTTGAGGATTTATTTGGGAAAGCAGAAGGGCCAAAGCCCCACACCAAAGACTGTGTTACCGCTTCTGCAGCCTGTGGAGCAGTGTCAAGACCTGAGCCCGTGCACTGACATTGTTAAGTTGACATGTACAGATAAAACCTGAGCATTTCTGGGACTATACTCTCTCAGGCATGTATCACTTTGGTTTAGGTTTTCAGATGTATACTGGATATCTCAAAGCCAGTTTTAGTACACAGAGTATTTTCTTAAAATACCTGCTGTGCCTGTCAACTACTGGGATGTAACAGGAGCAAGTTTTAAAGTTCTTCCTATTAGGCCAGTAAAGTATTTTGATTATGTAAGTTTTAATTTGGAAGAGGACCATTTTACTTAATTAATATTTAACTGGATTTTAAGTTACTAATAATTTGAACTTTTAACCAAATGTTTCTGTTTCCCCAGGAGACTCCTGACCTATCGAAAGCAAAAAAAATCCCCAAACCCACAGAAAAGCCAGAGCTACAGTAGCAGTCCTGTTCTTTTCCACAGCTCTGCTTATGGAAAATTTTCATAAATTAATCCAAAGCAAGATTTCATGTGATTGCTGTGTTTTATGTTGTTATGATTCTCATGCACGTATTTTAATAAAGGATTATTTTCATTTTATGTCTTTAAAATTTTTATGTCCTAAAGTTCATTTACTTATATGATCAGCACAAAAATGTTCTGCAAAAGAAAACAGAAAACAAAAGAAGTTATATGGTGTTTTCCAAGCTTTGAGGGAGTAGGGAGGGTAATAACTAGTTTTCATTTTGTTTCATTACCCAGACAAATTTGTTTAATGGGTAGAAAGGATAATTATCACATATTTTGTTTTTCTTGGTCTGTTCTTGTTTAGTTTTAGTAGTACAGCAAAAAGAGTTTGCACCACTACATTATTTCAAAAGTGGCAGTTGAACAGAGAATCACTACTGGGAAACCACTTCAAAATTTTATTTAGTAGGAATTCTAGGCTTGGAATATTTCAGTCTTATAGAAGGCACTAAGTCATGAAATTAATTCATTTATATATTGAAAGGACATGTTTCGCTTACGTTGTCCTCTTGATCGCAAAGATATTAAAATGCAATTGCGCAGTACAAAGATATTAAAATGCTAATTATGCTTACCAGGATTTTAGGAAGTAATCAGATGGTAATGGGTGTGCCAGACTAGCTTTGAAGTAACTAATAAAAGATATAAGTGACAGCTTTCCAAATGCTACTTTAGAGGGGTAAAGAAGAAGGATTTTTTGACCTTGATCTTTGTTAGTACTGTCAAGGTGCTACTTTGGAGTATGATCACTGAAGGCACTCCACTTAGAAATTACAAACAGATGGAAACACAGATACATAAATAACAGCATTACTGAGATAGTGGGTTTAGGTGTGGAAAGGGAGTTTGTAGGTAAAAAGTTTAGGTGAGTTATTACATTGCCATTTTAATAACAATAGTATCTTATTTCATGTAATTAGGAATTCTATCTAAGGAAAATTTATGATTCTGGATTTTCTCCTTTAATGTTAACTCAGCTTCCCTACTGAAATTTTCTGCCATTCTAGGCTGCCCAGTTGGGCATAACATCGCCACATCACCTTATTAATACACACAGATTCACAAGCGAATCAATGAACACCAGTTTACAGTGTGGTGCTCACAGAAAAGAAAAACATTTTCATAAATTAATAAAGCATTTTATAATAGTTGCCTTTGAGCTCGATGTAGGTATATTCCTCAGAACAATTTTAGGTTTAAGCAAAGGAGTATACATTGCCCAAAAGATACTATTATAATAGCTCAAAGAGAAAAAAGTGCATGGACTTTACAAGCTTGTATGAGAGTCAAAGAAAAATCATTTGTCTCAATGATAATGAAGATATTATTATTAACTGATTTTTAACAAATTAATAATTCAATCTGTATTTGTGTTTGGATGATTGCTAATGAGTTAATTTAAGCTTGCCTTCTTGGTTTGCACTGAATTACTGTCTGAAGGCTCTAATTTGCTCGGGGAAGGGTTGCCCCTTGCAGCATTGCTTTCCAGCTTCCAAAATCCCTTTTGCCTCTCTCTCTGCATCTACTGCTAGCACAGCTCAGATGCTTGTGTGACAGCTCCTAAACTGTTATAAATTACATTCTGGTAAATTAAGGAAAACAGAAACTGAGGGCTTGTTTACTTTAGAAAGTAGGGCTGTAAATTGGTTCATGAGCCACTGAGCCATCCCTGTGTGAAAGATGTGACTTTCAATAAGCACCTAGGAACAAAGTTAGCTGAAATTGGGAGCCACTGGAATTGCCGCAGCTAAACTTCACTCATCTGTGAGACAGATCTTTAAGATTTTTCCTCTAGGACAACATGAATGTAATTATATGCACGCTGCATTCTTGAAATTTTTGAACTCCGTTTTTAAAAGAGGCTATGAAAACCAGTTACCCATACTTTATCATGCACAAAATCTCTGTGAGACAGTCACAGTTATTGTCTTCCTTTTCATTTTGGCTTGTTCAAAGATAAAAAGCAAACCATAAAATATCTCCGATAAAGCTAAATAGCAAGAAAAACTTAGAACTTGTGGACATTGTTCCTTTAATAAAATACTACCCCCTCTCCTAGTTGTATATACATGATATAAAAGAAAAAAACACAAACAAGATGAATATATAGCTTCTTGTTACACCAGCTGTAAAAACGATTTTTAAAAATACAGATTTTGTCATTCAAGCGGTGTAGGGTTAGATTGCTGGATTAAAATGACATTCAGTCTCAACCATTTGATTTTGTCTTTTGGTGTTTTCTAAATGGTTTTCTTTTTAATTAATTTTATCTTTATTTACAAATGAAATATTTGCTTGGATGAAAGAATTGATTTTTTTCAGCCAAAGTTATTTGCAAATTTGGCACAAACTTATGATTCATTTTGAATGTCCCAAAGTATCAAATTTTTACACTTTTTTCAGGGCAAGATATTTCTTCAGCTGGAATGATAAATCCTGCCATTCTGTACTGAAAATGAAACATATTCTTAGTTTGGAATTAAATTTGATGTCTTTATTGTTTCACTAGTTAATATAGCTACTGATGCAGTCAAGGTCACAGTGAGGTTATGTTTCCTAGAGCTTTAAATGTGCAACGATTTAATAGCCTGAGGAATTTAGTCTTGGTCACAGTTTGTATTTATGTGTAAATTCAAGATTACTTAAGTACAAAGCCAGCTGTAAATAATATCTTTATATCTGGAAAAATATTTTAAAGCATGCTGTAGAAATACCTGTTCTTTAAGTGGCTATGAGCTGTCTAAGCTCATAATAGGAAAAGATTTTGTCTTTTCTTTCACATAAAGAAAAGCCACAAAGCTATTTGAACTCATATTCTTGAAGAAAAGAGCAGTGAGGTCTTGATATACTTTCTGAAACGTAAAATGCTGTTGAATTGTGAATGTCAGATAATGCAGGTGGCATAATATGTTGAAAAATGACAAAGAAGAGAATTTCATTCATCTTCATAATCTCATGCTTCAGGGAATAAACAGATCAGTGCTTGGATCAAGAAATAATATTTGTCTCTTCGTTCAGCATTACACAGCTGACCATATGTGTTCCAACTTCTTTCTTCTCTTCTTTGTCTTAAGGTGGAACCCACTAAAAACCCTTCAGTGCTTTTGTACACTTCAGGAGTACACGTCCTTGGGTCTTTCACATCCTCAGCCAGCCAATGTCCCATCCGCAAGAGCACAAAGCCGAGCTACTTCCTTTAAATACATGTCTCCATTTGGAAGTAAGCATTATGGCGTATGGACATTTTTGTGTAAACATTCAGGAGGACTGAGATTAGGTCCAATCAAAAAATATGTACCCTAGTTCCCGTGTTAAAAATCTTGATTTTCAATCCCCAAACGTATATTTAAGTATTGCCTTTCAGCAGGGAATATTCCACTACTAAAAAAAGAAATAAAATCTGAAGCCTTGGAAATGCTATGAAATTGAATTATTAACACATGATTAACTGTATTGACTTAATTGTAATAACTACCTAAAACCATAAGATTGTATCTAATGTGCTACAGCTACTTCTGTAATATTGAGTGCCTGTTTTGCCATACGGATGACCACTGTAGAAAATGTAGAATTATTTTTACTTGTGATTTTAGTAATGAAGTAGCCATCTGCTATGTTTTGTTTGTTTGTTTCAACTCCACAGAGACTCTTTTCAGTTCGAAATTAGCAAATTATTTGCATAGAAATGAAAACCAGGACTCTGGAATCCTGAACTTGACAGAGATCCATAATGACGTAAATTTTTAGTATAATAATTATTCCTAGTATACTAATTACATGGAGTAGGTATTGTAATGATACCATGAGCCACTAGGTGTAAAAAATATAAAGAACGTTTTTGTCATATTGCCTGAAACTTCTCCCCACACACATCTGCATTGTGCAACGAGGTGCAGTACTAATACTGAACCAGCTCCAGATAGATTGGCACAAGGTAGTCCACACAGCACAGTGTGGTAACCATAATTATTGAACTTGGTCAAAAGTCTGTTTATCTAAAATACTTTAGATATTATCTGGAATAACTTAAATTTCAATGTGACTGTAATCCGTCATCAAACAGGGCATTTTTCTTCTGTTCCCTTCAATCTGGGTGTTCTTGGTGAGATCAGTGATCTGTCTCACCACAAAGTTATACCACAGCTAATGCCAGCACAAAGGAGATGGCTGCAAAGTGAAGACCTGTTCCATCAGCAAACTACTTCTCTGCTGCTTTCAAGTGTTAATGGAACTGAATCTCAAGTTCTGCCTAAGAAAATAGATATTTTTCTACAGGGATATCACTGTGACCATATGATCCAAGTGCTGTCCATTGCATATTGTGATAGCACCATATCCGTTATTCATGCTGGATCTGTCTTTTCCTAGTTATGCACTGAAATATGCACCTTGACAAAACAATTTCCTTCTCCTGTACTGAGAAGAACATCCTTTCCCCAAATTACATCTAATTTTTGCCTGGCATTGTGGTCTTGCAATGAACCTTTGATCAAAAATGAAACCAAATAAAAAATATTCAGCAGGGGAGGATTTCACTCTGTGTATTTACTCTGACGCTAACAAAAAAAAAATATCTTCACCATTGTTTTGCAAGCACTTGGGATACATAGCCAATACAACAGCAAAGTGCCCTTTGGCATTAGGACTCTGCAGTTTAATGAACAGTATATTTAATGTTCACACTCCCTTCTGAGAGAAGAGGGCCAATTTGAAACAGGTTCTAAACAGGATTACTGTGAATAGCATGTTGCTACTAGGTAAGAAGGGTGACTGATTATAATGCAGAGCAAGAAGTATCCAGCCTCTGTCCCACCATGTGTATGGTTCAGGTTGCTCCCACAGAGAGTTCAAAGGCGAGACAAGCATATTATTAGGTTCACACTCAAAAATAACTCACTGTTATATCTATATGATATGGCTACACCACTGACTGGTACAGCCATATTCATTTACTGTAGATTTTAGAGACTGCTCATGTTTTTGACTGAAAACATATGTCTGACTGTAAGATCAAGGAGGCTTTGCTCCATGATTGTTGGCTGCTTTGTAAAGAGTGTGAGCAGAGCTCTGCTACAGGGATATGGAATTCAAATGAGCTCCAATACAGACAGCAGCCCTAGACTGCTGGAAAAGAGCTGCTGAAGCTTTACAGCCTTTGTCATCATCACCAGTCCATACATACAAACGGATCTGGGTTAGGCTACAGATTGCAAGCTGCCTAAAAAAGCTCTGTTTTTTAACAAATGTCTGTCAAAGGACTGATGTCTAGGAATATTCTGTAGAAGCTCTACAGTATTGCTGCACATAGCACAGCATCTCTGGAGGCTGCTAGAAGGACCTCAATATCTGCCCTGCTATACACAGTCATTTCAAAATCTTGATCAATGTTTAAAAGCATACAAGAGTTGCTTGAGGTGGTTCTTTATTCATCTGTCCTAGAAATCTATGCCAAAACGTATTGGTGAAATGGAACTGTTAAACAGAAATACTTTGTTTTATTTGAATAAATGAGTCAGGTGGAGAAAGTAATGTCAGATGATGTCAGTGGCACCAAAAAGAATATCTATATCATTCAGTGTGTAAACACTTCTTCAAAGTTATCTGCACATTTATGCATTCTCTTGCCCATTTCATGTCTATTTGTGAGGTCCTGCCATGAAGACATATAGATTCTGTGAGTTATTGTTGAGAAGAGGTTGCTGAGTGGAAAACATAACCTGAGCAGCCGGAAAAAGGCCACTCTTATAAGCTAATACTATCTTTCCCCTAGCCGAGAAACTGCAGTGTTCATGCATATTGTTGTGAATCCAGGTTAACTATCAGTGAATTCACAAAGCTTCCTTCCTACATCAGTAGATGTAAAAAAATGAAGAGATGTAGTTCTGCGTTCTGGAAATATCCAGATTTTATTACTTTCTTTTTTCATTAACATTTCAGATGACATCTGCAAATGGTTCTTAGGCCCAGCACGGTCCTGTATAATGAAGCAGAAAAGTCCGTTGGAGAATGTAAAGCAAAAGAAACAGTAATTGCTTTCCAAGATCTTTGGGTGACAGGCATTAACTCTGCATGTTAGAAAGTATGGTTCTCATGTTCACTGTCATTCTCACTGGTTTGTGAATGCCTGCATAAGTGATCTGTACTGATGGAATAATTCTTCATCCTTTCCATTCCCGAGGACCCTGACTAGCAGGCTTAGATGGTGTAAACTCCTGATCTCCAAGCAAAACAAGACACTCAACTGACTGAAAAGAATAATAGCAAATTTCAGGATGAGAACAATCCAGAATGGATTGTCCATTAGCTATAACTTCTAAAGCTCTGGTGCACCCAACTTGCAGTAAAATTGTTAATAATGAAAAACCACAAGGTTGGGTTTTGTTGGTTTTAGTCCTAATTGTTACAACCTCTATCTTGACAGTGATGTTTTGCATGATTGGTTCCATTATGTCTAGTACTGAGAAGCTGAATACTTTCATCTGTATAATACTGTGATGGAGTATAATTAGCAAAATGCTATTTTGATGCCCTACCCATCTCAAAACTATTGTCTCAGTAAGGAGCTGAAAATGATATCGTGTCTTCTGTCAGAAGACTTTTGCTTTATTTGACCAAGTGAGCTAAACCCCAATGAATTGAAGTGGCATATTTAAGCACTTTCCTAAACATTCTTTTAATATAGCTGTCCCAGAGAGCATAGTCTAAATAGCTGAGAAAGCACAGTTTACATTTGCAGTTATAGAACGGCTGCAGCTCACTGAAACACTGCTCAAGTTCTTGTTGCTTATGTGCATCCTCAAGGACCTTACAAGAACTACCCGCCAGCTGACATTAGTTACTCTGTAGTTGTTATTAGCCATTATTAGACTATTCCATTAGTCCAATGCTGGTTATGTGATCTTGCTGTCAGGCAGATCAAGTGATCACCTGGCTTTCGTGAATGAATTCCCAGTTCATTCATAGCATGAGCTACCATATTCTTTATCCTGCCCTAAGGGCTAGGAAACACTTAGCATGTCACCTCCTCAGCCCCTGTGCCTCAAAGGAGCGTACTTGTGGTATAGCCTATATGGTGAGTATAGATAACAGTACAGCTGTGAACAGGTGAACAACCCAAATTAGGGTATCACACTTGAAATACTGCATTGATATAATTACACCGTCTTTCTAGAAGTAGCACTTCTGATAACCTTCTCAGGAAAATAAGGATCAGATGTCCTTATCTGATTACAGTAAATAACCTACAGGCATCCCAGTTAAGCGAATTACTATCCCAATTAAGGAGCAGTTCTTGCTGATAAGTATCATTAGGTTTAATTCCATTCCTTGGGAAATGTCCTGATTAAGGCTATTTCTCAATTTAGTGGTATGTAATCTAATAGTTACAGAAAAAAAAGTGACATTCGAAGCAGAAATGAGAAAGGTTGAATAAATTGGCAATATGAACATAGGTTTGGATGAAATGCATCTCAGCAAGCTCTGAAGAAACTAGAAGAAATATTGTCACAATTGCTTCAGTTAGTTGTGGTATCTCATAGAGGATAAAAGAGTAAGTCCTATGAAATGTATTTTTTTTCTTTCCTTTAAGATAGTATCAGTTTATTATAAGAAAATCAAATGCCAAATCATAGAGAAAAATTTAGAAGATTATTAGAAACTGTGGATAAAGACAAATATCAGCTACTTGAAAAAGAAACTTTTCATAGGGGAACATCATAGGAGAGATTTCTCGTAGCTGAGGTAGAATTTCTTGTTAAAATAAGATAGTTACAGATAGGCTATGCAGGCAGCATGTTTGACCTGGTGAAAATGTGGGAATTGGGAGAGCAAGTTCAGTCGCATATATTGAGTTACAGCAGAGCTGGATCTCCCATATTTAACTTCACAGTACTTGTTTATTATGTTATTATACGCTAATGCATAATGGCAGGGGAGGGATGAGGAATGACTTTTCCTGGAACATTTCAGGAGTTCCAAAGACTATTTTTTTTTTTCCTCCTGGTACTGTATAAACCAATTCTAAAATAAAGTGTTACTAATTTAGAACTCAGAAAGGTTTATTTCCTGAAAAGAGGAAAAAGAAATAGAGGTGAAAGTAGGAAGATGGAGCATGGTAGGTAAAGAGAGACATAGGGGCTGAAGGAGAAATTCCAGTCTAGAATCAGGGTCTTGCCAAGAGGGGAGCAGAAGGCAGCCACATATACAGAGCCTCTGTTTAGGGAATAGTGCTATTAGGGCAAGTGGTGCTGGCCAGTAATTTCTGACCCTTTCTCTTAGCCTTTTTCAAGAACTGCGGTGACTTTATCAGTATACTAAAAGGAAATGCATTCAGTTCAGCTAAAATATTATACCCCTAACTGCTCACTGTTGATACCAAGGACGTTATAGATTAACAGCTTGTAATTTTTAAAGCACCTAGCAAATGTCCTGGAAAAACTGCCAGGAATCTTCTGCTGTGGCAGTATACATTTAAGGACAGGGTGAGTTTTCTGAGGTCTCCTGGTCGATCCCATGCTCCAAGCAGGGCTAATGACAGGTCATGTTGCTCAGGGTTATGCGCTAGCAGTAACTTGGAAAAGGAGCTGATAGCAAAATGTCTGTGAAGATACTTTATGAGCTATCAAACCCCACAATTCTCTCATACTATCAAAGGACATAGAACCAACTCTTCCTTTAATTTGTGTTCTTACTGAATCTCTAAAATACTTGAACAGATGGTTTACTTCTGCCCAAGATTTATCTATTCCAGTGAGTATTTTAAGCTGGGTAAAGGCTTTCCTCAGTTTGGGCAACTCTGGAAATGTCAAAAGAAATGTATTATCATGTAGTTCAAGCGTAGTCTGTAACATGAAATCTTTCTATATTCAGAAGCTCACTGAAATAAATGTGACCATATTAAACATAGCCTCTGGTCTACCTGAAAGAAATTCTTAGTAAGATCGAGATGATAAGCTTGCTCAGTTGATGAGCTTGTTCAGTGTGAATAGATTTATTTTTTTATAGTGGAGATAAGGAAAAAAAACAAAATCAAAAAAGCCCCTAAAACCCCAACCTATGCATACTCTCCAATACATGATTAGTGTCTGTATCTTTCTGCATCAAGCACTCCAAAAGGGATTTGAATATTTTGGAATAACGCTTTAGAGTAAATTGATGTTGCTGTGTTTTACTCACTGCTCTGTTCAAAGTGTTCCTGCAAAAGTGGAGTCCCTAAAGAATATACTCTACTACATAAAACTTGTGGCAAAATGCATGGGCAAAAGGATGTGCTTCTATATAATAATAATGCATATAATAGTCTGGAGCACAAGAGCGTATCTTGCATAACAGATGTCAAGAGTTATACAAGCTGCAAAATTCCTGACACTTCCAGAAACGTACAGTGCAGCACATGAAGTATAAATTCCAATGTATTGCCACTAGTTAAAAAACATACTGAAAAGACTGCTTGTAAACTAGAATCCAATTTCCCAGGCAATCTAAGCAATTGAAAAAAAAAAAAAAAGACTCCCGTAGAGAGTGGTGGAGTGAGAGAGGAAAACATAATCTAATACATCACTGCACATAACTTTCTGCAGGATGTGACACACTATAAAGGTCATTACGCCCATCACTACAGCCTAACATTTGTAGTGGAGTGTGATCTTCCTTGTTTGTGAAGCATGTGCTAAACAGAAAGGGAGTAGGGAGTTGGTTGTTATTTAAAGCTGACAGCCAAAATAACCCTCAGTGCTTTGCTTTCAACTCCAAGTGACCAAACGTTCAAAAGTATGCTTGAGGGACCTGTAGCTGCATGGTTTGTGAATAGATATCAAAGCTGATAATCCTAGCTGCCATCCATCCTTGTGCTTTTTCACGTGTTGTCTTCTCACTCATAGCTGCATTTTTTTTTTTCAACAATGTGGTTTAAAGAACGTACTTAAAGTCAATTCCTTTTACAAAAATAAGACTTTTTATTCAAAAAAAGAACTATTTTTGAATTTCAGGCTGCCCTGAAACACCACAGATTCCCCTCAAAATGAACACCCTCTGAATTGTCCACATCTGTGTACTTTCTGTAATAGAAAATGACGTGGCTTTCTACCCTTCTTAAAAATCTGAGTGTTGGTATCACCTCTTTGCTGCAATCAGGAAGCATTCATCTAAACAAAGCTCAACGTAATTGCTGTTAACTTCTGAATGCTACATTTATTTATTTATTTATTTTCTAAGACATTAAAGTGTTTTGCTTTTGCTTTTAACACTGATGCCAACTGATTAACAATTTGTCAGTTTTAAGATAAAACCATCCATAAGCAGTGCTGAAAAATTGCTAATGGTTTAAATAATAAAACACGTTCTGACTCTCTCAGAGGGCACTGGAACTAGGTAAGTAAGCAGCACAGGAGTAAGTATTACAAATTTAAAGTAGCGCAACACTCTATAGATTAGGGAAGTATACTGCAAAAGTGCCTAAGATTCTTGACAGAAGCAATGAAAAAAGCAAGTCATTTGAACAGCAAACCTAACATGTAATTTTCTAAAGCATAAAGCCTACAGCATGTAGGCCTGGAATATAATGGGCAAATCAGATTGTGGTTTTAAATCCACCTGAGCCTCATTAGATTTTTGGAATTGGATAATTGCTTGCCTCCGCCTTTCACAGCTACAGAATATCAATACAGTGGCCCTTGAGTACTCCAAGTGAATGCTTTGGGGAAAAGATAGCTAACAATCTTTAACCAAAATCATTAGGCAAATACTTACAATGAATGGATTGTCGTTTAGAGTCAGGATCAAATAATGACTTTTTAAATAAGTTATGCTAAGGGACTGATCCACTCGATTATTGCATGTGGAAATCATGTTTCTAATGTTAAACAAGCTCGTCTGCTGATATGACGGTGCTAGAAAAATACCCCAAACATTGAGCTTGATGTGTTTAAATTTTGCAAAATTAAGACTTTAAGTGTATCAAAAAAGCAGTATACGGTTATCTTCATGGTTTTAGTTAAAAAGTACCTCTTCAAAAATACAGATGCATAATGACCGGTAAAAACTACTGCAGAGTAGCAGAGATGTAAGATAAAATGGGTACAAATAAACAGATATATGGCAGATCAGAAGTAATGGTGTATTAAAACATGTAGTGCCTTAGGGATGGAGGAACTATTCCAACCCGAGCACCAGCTTCCTTCATTACAGTTGCCAAATGAAGTTAGGAGAAATTAAGGCTGTGCCATTAAAAAGTCCCCTGCTGCCAAAAATTTTTGCTTTTCACATGGAACATCTTTGGGAAGTGATGGCCAGAGGAGGCCCTGGGGAAAGAGGGACAAGTAATCAGTGAAGGAAGCTGTTAAGGTCTTGTGCAGTTGTCTGTTCAGGTCTGTGAACATCTGTTTTTTGAAATACTTCTTCTGTAATGAAAAGTGAACTGTATGAGAGGATGCAGGATCTTCTTCAGAGAAAAATGGATTTCAGGTCTCACCGGTTTTATCACAGAGAATTTACCTGAACATGAATATGAGAATACTGCTTAGTTTTCGTAAAGGTGGAGTAGTGACATCTGGGTTACCTGAGCAGAGGGGTGCACAACACAGCAATTCTCATCAGGGGGATTTTTTGGGACATACAGTGTGACTAATGATGACCATCAGGGTGACAGGACTAATCATTTTATTCTTGCTTAATGAGCATAAATAAATGATGACTAGTGCCCATGGACAGCAGAAATGTGGACTCATAGTTACAAAACATAGCTGAGACGTTCATTACATCCCAGTTCTGTATTTTCCTTGGTACTAAACAATAACATAAGAAACTGATGGGAGACTGCTTTTGGTCTTTGTTCATAATCTTTATCTCTATTTTCTGGGACACCCAGTTAGATTAGGACTCAGAGCTTCCAGGAATGTGTCATAAGCATTACACTATGATTGTCATAGTTTTTCTGCTTTGGTCTTGATCCAGTGAATTTCAAATTATTTCAAATTGTTTAGTTTGTTATCACAGTACAGAAGAG
Organism: Steatornis caripensis; assembly: GCA_013398225.1. Lineage (NCBI taxonomy): Eukaryota > Metazoa > Chordata > Aves > Caprimulgiformes > Steatornithidae > Steatornis > Steatornis caripensis. The sequence continues at coordinate 466,483 of VZSC01015894.1, read as the reverse complement.
ATCACATGTGTCACTTCTTTCCCATGTGTGACATTCTTTGCATAGTCTATGGCTTAGTCGTGTAGGACACTTCACAGGAGTGAATGAAGCAAAGAATGGAGGAAGCATGAGTTTAAATCCTGTTAGAAAGAAAAGCTGGTCTTCTCACATGTCCTGTCTGAGTTTTGCAACCGCTAGTTAGGACCTCCTCATTAAAAAAATAAAAGTAAAATTGAAGTTGCAGCTTAAATTTGATGTTTCAAATTCTATCAGAGTTCAGTAAGCATGCTTGACCTGGAGAATCATATTAAATTAAGATAAATTTGATAAATCTAGGAATCAGAAAATCTGCTTTAAAAAAAAGAGACATTTCTGGTTTCTGGCAGGCCCTTGAGGTAAAAATGGTAGCAATCCATCCTGTCATTCCAGAACTAAAGCAATTCTCTAAACATTTTGAAGTAGAACTTGCAGGTCCCCCTCAAAAAAAAAAAAAATTGAAAATCTGAAATGTCAGTATCAATGGAATTTTTTGGATGTGGGTGATGCAATGTTTAATACATAGCCCCACCACTCTCCAGTACAGTCTGAGAAGGTTAATCTACATGAACTCTTGCACTGAGCAGGGAGATTAATTAAGTTAGTCAACTGATAACATTTAACAAGAGAGATGCCACTTCATGCTTGTAGCTATCTGAGCTAATGATGTTAGGAGGGAAGTGCTCCTGAGATCCTTTCCCAAGGCTTAGTGTCCATAATTATCTTTAAAAGACAGGGATAGGATTTACTCTTTGATTATAAAATAGAGGTGAGAAGTGAAACCTTCAACCTCTGATAAAACTAGTGAGACATTAGTCTAAGAAATAGGGGATCTGGGTTCTCTCTTTTTTTCAACTTGGAGAGTTCAGACCCATATTTCATCAGAGAAGGCAAATATATGAGTCTGGTGACTACTCCTCTCAGCACACTAATATGAAATTGAAAAAGCAAGTCCACAGTTTACATCTTAGAGGGCAGGGCACATAGCAGTGATGGAATAGCATTCGATTTCCAGTTCCAGTTCTTGTCTTTAATCCAGCGACTACTAAAAAATCCTCTCTATGTATTTTAATTGCACGAAATAGACAACATTGAAGCCAAAGATCCAAGCAAAAATAATTTAATCTTTTTTTTCACTTTTTCTTATTTAATGGTGAACTTGAAGGTAGTGATTTGTTAAAATATGCCCAAGTGTAGCTTTTGCTGTTCTGCGCTATGCTGAATTCCCATTTCTCATAAGGCAGTAAACAATTATTCTCTACTGCCAGAGAACATCTGAGAGTGGAGAAATCTTTTCTACTATGTTACCTGGCAGATAGAAATTTTATGGTTCAGGCTTGCCTTCTTGTTCTACTAGATGAAAGTAACAGAAACCTTTATGCAATTCAGACAGTGACATCGTGGTATTTCACACATACTTGTATTCACTCTTAGAGACGTTAGCATGGGAACATGTATTGCCAACTTATCCTCCCACAAATGATTTTGTTTAACTTCCTTTCTTTTAGAGGCAGTGACATTTCAGAGCTGTAATGACCCTGACAGCTAAATAAAGATGTATTAAATTTAAATAAGAGTAATTAAAAACTAACTCTTTAGTCACTGTCCCAAAATTTTGTGGGACTCATGACAATGTTGAAGATAGGAGAAAAATATCTTTCTTCTCTCTCCTCAGCTTCTGAGCTGAGCTCATTTGCCATTTCCCTCCCCTCCCTGGTCACTGGTGTCACTGTACATTGTCCCTTTCCATCTTCCGCTTGTTCACCCTAGCAATTCACTCATGGTTCACCTTTTACCCTATCTCACCCACAAAATGCTTTTCTTAGATAATAGATGAGCATTTTTTTTGGTTGTTGTTACTTAAAGGCATTCTCAAAACATGTTAATTTCTGATTTATGTTTGTAGAGTTTCACACAGCATACTAATAGAATGATCCAGGTTCCTCACACACAAAAGTCATGTGAAGTATTTTATAGGTTCATGATGATAATAAATGTGGGACACAAAACACTGTTAACAGAAACACTTTTTATGTGCTTTTTTTCTTTTTTACTTAATCGTACCACAATCTTATCTTAAGCCTTGCAACTTCTTATACTAATTTTACGTAATGTATGAAGTTGAATTGAAAGTACTTACGGATGATCCAAAAAATGGTAAAATATGTGTTATGGTTCCCCCATATGTTTTAATGGGAAACTTTTCCTGGGAAAATCATGCATAAATCTGGCAACTTTTGAGCCTTTTTTAAAACTACCTTGAGAGAAATTTCTATCCATATATTAAATATGAAAGATACTCCTTTTTTCTTTATCTTTTAGTGTTCATCTTCTTTACACCTTTTAGGGAACATCTGTTTCACAAAATGAACACAATAAAACAATCTGCAGAACTGTTAACGGTATATTATGACGAAGCCCGTTAGCTGTACTAATGAGGTTTTATTGTTTGCAAGATTTGAAAAAGCCCTGGCTAGGTGGTACAGACCTGAAGCACATGAACAAGCTAACTGAGATTGGTGTTACCTCAGACATCTCCATCACACACAGTTTCCCATTGTAGGCTTAGGTAATGCCTTTGAAAGAGTAGATTAGTTTACATCTGATTCAGCACTTGTTAATTTTCTTTATGTTTAGTTGCTCGGTGAATGTCAGAAGCAGATAAACCTAATTTAGGTTAAATTGGGATGGTCAGGTATTTCTGCTGATAAGGGATCGGGTATTGTTAACATTTTTGTTATAACCTAAGAACGAGAGATAAGAATGAATCTTCATTGTATGAAACAGTTAACAACAAAATGTCACAAATCAAAATGTAAAATGGGAGGAGATAAAACTGATAGCAAACTACAATAATTAATGTAGAACTCGATCCTCAAATACTGAGCTAGTTGGGTTTTTTTCTAGCTTTTCCCCTCTATCTGTTCATTCAATGTGTTTTCACACAGTGTAGTTCTTTCTGTTAAAAGCAGGGCTTTACCTACATATCTTCACAGCTTTGGCGCTTATAAATTTTTTCCATGCCCTCCCTTCTTCTTGTTTTGTCTGGGTCTACCTGAATGTGTTTTAATTTGCCATGTAATCATTATGGGTGACAACAAGAAAACATAGTTGGGCACAATTTGTATGTACGTAAGTGTGTTCGGGAGAAACAAAGCAGGGGGGAGAGAACATGAATTCGAGTATGCCAAGAGACAGAATATACTTTACTCTTTAAAAGTAAACATATGACTGTGTAAAGAATTTACATTTTTTGCTGATGCTTCTGTAGATATAAACTTCACTAGATGTATGCGTCAGTGGAAAGTTAAGACCTCTTCCGATTAAAATGAAGAGTTTTACAATTAAACATATACTAATATGTGAATGAGTAATCTGTGGGCTGCTAGCGTACCTGTTACTAGCATTAACAATTGATCAGCTTTAACACCAGCCTTCGTGTGCAGTCCCATTTCCCACTGCTAAAAACATATTGACATGAATTTAGCCCCACTGATGTAGAAGATTTCCCTCTTCCTCGTGACTGTTGTGGAATCCTGATACAGCTTTCATTAGACAGGAGGCATGGACAGAAATTCACACCTGTTATGTTTCCCTCCCTTTGGGTTTTCACCTTGCAAAGACAGGAACTGAAATGCAGTCTTTGGAACACAGCACTCCCTGAAAGTGTGTTTATTTGCAAAATGATATGGGCGATGCTATACTTAAGAGCGTATTTAAGAGTATAGCTCTTAAGTAGATAGTCTAACTTAGTGGGGTTTTTTAGCAGAAATGTGATGCTGTAATCTAATACTGCCAGTAAAAACATAAAATGATGAAACATATGTATCTAGTTTTATTTTCTGAGGCTTTCTATGATTCTGCCAATGAAGGTACAATATTTTCTCTGGTGGTGTTATTGAAGTATCAGATTCTTTGAGCCTGTCTTGCTTCTTTAAGGAAAATAAATTATGAAATATCCCCAAGATTAAGTAAATATGCAGAGTCTTCCTTTAAGTAATACTGAAAAATATTGAAGAGTTAAGTCGCAAAGATCCTAGCAAGCAATCCTGTAGTCAAATGATCAAAAATAAAACTAGAGAACTAATGTATTATGTTGTTATGGCAACTGAATATTTAGATTTAATTTTATGTAAGCAGAATTTCAAGGATTATCCTGGGCAAATACAGTAAACATATTTGCAAACAAATTAAATATTCTCATCCAGATATTCTATCTCTAGTAATCATCAGTTATGTTTACTCTAGAATTATCTAGTGTTTTGGATTCCCAATGACTTTCTCATTAATCTGGTTTTGTACAATTTTGTTGTATGTTTTTGGCAGCTGACCACTCATCATTCTCGTTGTCCAGTCTGATTTCAGCTAGTGCTGGTTTTAGATTTTATTTTTCTCTACTGCAGATGTATGTTCTTTTTTGCCTGCTTCAGCTGTAGCTTTAAACAACAGCTATTTCCCTGTCATCTTTAGAATAAGCTGCCTTGTGTTTTCATGCCCTAAGATCAGTGTATGAATCCTTTATTCTTTCACTTTTTTCTTATACCGGGGCAATCCCTGTTGCTAGCAACAATTTATGGCAGTATATGTGAACTGGGGTCCTAGCTAAATGTGGTTAAGATTATTCTGTGCTAATGGAATTTGTAAGGAGCCTGTCTTTATAAGGTGATCTCTGGTGTTTATTTAGTTTCTGTTCAGATGCTCAAAGCAGATTTTTTTCTCCAATGCCACAATGTAGTTGAGCAAATGGTGAATATACTTAGCATGCAAAGAACATTTATTTTCAGTTAAAGAGGAAATCAGATAAAATATGATTTTAATATGCAGTTTTCAATACTGATTTTATTTAATACTATATCTTTAACTGAGTTTGTCATTTTTAGTATCACATTTAATAAGAAAGTGCACTTCAAATGTAGTCAATCAGCAGATCATGAGAAAATTAGAATCTGCATGAATTAACTGCTTTCAAATATATATTGTCTTGTCATTAGTAATTTCATATACTAGTGCAACTGTGTTTCCTAAACCGTGATTGACTCCTTTATTAGAGGCTGGCTCAAAAGGAGCAAAATTTGACCACCTTTGAGCATTAATCTTCACTACTGCATGCCAGATCTCATTCTTTCATTCAGTTTTGCGTTCTCAGCTTCAGTACTATTTCTATTTCTCCGTTATGAACATTTTCCCCACTTGCAGAAGAAAAAAAAATGAAAAGAACATTGTAAGAGAAATCACATATTGTTTTCCATGAGTATTAGGAAATGTGATAAACAGAGGCATTAAATATATTTGCAAATTTTCCTCTAGGGCAAAGTATACTTGGGTAGAATACTTTTCTAAAATTTTTCTCTGCAGTAGGATGGCAAAAATATTATAGACCCTACCTTAGAGAGCTGGAGATCTGTCAATTAAACCAGTTTACAGATATGTAGACAAAAAGGAACAACTCACCAAAACCAAACAAATGAAGTTATTGTTGAATAAATAACTAGCACTACGTCCGATGTAGAGCAGGAAGGAATTTCTATAAATTCATGACACCTTGTTTCAGTCTCAAATAGGTGGAAGCAAATAGTGGCAATTCCTATACAATAGACTTGCTTGTCTGATAAAACAACTTTCAATAGTCTTGCAACAAATTATTTTTAAATGTAACACATTTAAATCACAAACATGAACCACCAGGGAGATAGCTGGTATAATATTAGCTGTGTTATAATTTGAGCTATGATATAACTTGAGCTGAAGCAGTCTCAAGCTGACTTCCATCTGATTGATAGTCATGAGATTTTTGACATAAGATACATGAAGATATCTTCATATTGCATTATATAGTCTTTCAGTGACATATTGATGTCTGGCTGCACACAGCTTAAGCTTTAAGCACACAGCTTAAAATACTTGAGTACTTTGTGTTACTGAAATGTTTATGTTTTAATTTGTGGTTGATTGGTTGCCTAATATTTTGAGTAATCTTAGTAAAAAGGCTAGATCTATTTTTATGAATTAAGAGATCAGAATTTTGTGATAAAAGATAGATTTTACATACAACCACAAACAGTGGCACTGTGTTATCACAGGGCTAATGAATCACTAAGTGTAATGATAGTTTACATGTTATGTTTATAGATGTTTATTATTTAATTTCAAAATATCATATTTCAACATTCGTGGATATATAATTTATTAGTAATAACTGCATTAGGTGGAATCAATGAACCATACAATCTAACATCAATGGCAGTCAATGCTAGGCTTTCATAATAAATAGAAGGAAAAGTTATAGTGGATAATTGTGAAATAGCTACTAAATCTAAGAAAATTATTCATATTCTCAACACTTAGTGAGTACACTAAATAATGTGAATTTAAAATTTGAATCCTTAAAATTTGGCTCATTTTTCATATTGAATTGCTACATGTACATTGGCATCTTTTAGAAAGGAACTTTTGAATTTATGACAAGCATCAGTATCTTTCCAACAAGTCTTCTATTTAGTCTGAGTCTCTGAAACTCAGGACTTAGATACAATTTCAGCTGATTTCCAAACTGAAATAATGAATACTGAAACCTGTTCTTTTGTTCATTATTTATTACTGTTTATTATCGTCGATATTGACGAAACAGCTTGTGTGTAACAGGGTGGTTTGCACCTAGACGTTAACCAGTTTTTTATTTGAATAATGCAGTTTAAGAATATTTAAATGCAGACTACAGTGTATAACAATACTAGTTTGCATAGAACCATTCATTTTAATGAATGCTGAGAATTTCTCAACAACAGCCTCTGTCTCCCTACAAACTTAAAGCAGATTTCAGATATATTCTCACAAATCATCGTATTATTTCTGTGGTTAACAATGTATTTCACCACAAGAATTTCCATTTGAGATGGTATTAAGCTATAAATGCTAGGAGATTGCTCTGAGTGGTCGAATCAACAGCTGTCAAATTAGTTTATAAAAACAATAATGAATCTTCGGTCTCAATAATCTATTATTTTGAATACTAAAAAGTAATTTATCCAACTCTTTGTAAACACAGGCACCCAAAATAGCACAGTAATGTTACTAAAGTATCTCTTTGGCAAAACCTCGTATTAATTCCTACAAAATGCCTGTGTTCTCTGTATAAATTCCAGCAATTGGTTGTATTCATTGAGCTAGGCATCTTGATAGAGTACTACTTGGGTGAAATAATAGTCTGGACCAAAACTGAAGGAAGCTTCATAATTTAGGAAAAGTGTAACACATAATTGAAAGCATTTTCAAAAACAATTTTCCAATATTTTCTTCAGTATAGATCCATAATTAACTCTAATTTTAAGTATCCCTAATTAAGCTATTCAAATACATTTTTCTAAATGAACATCATTATCTCAGGTCTAACTTAGCAGCTTGTCCTCTGATTTTGTCCAATACTTTGCAAAGTGAACCTTTGCTTGTTACCATCTTCTGTTTCACTTACTTAAAAATTTTCCTAGAGAAAGAAGAAACAATTAACAAATATGTTAAAGTTTCAGTGCCTGTGTATACCCAGTGTTTGTTTTGGAAGAGGATGGAAGCTGTAATACTCTTATTGTCCAAAGATAAATTCTGTTAAACTTTCAGATACAAGTTGTTCCTCAGGACTGTTAAGAATCTAGTTCATTGTCCAGTATTTACTAGCAGTAATTCTCATTTCCCACACACATCTTCAGCTCCTGTTCTGTCATTATTGTGCAGGTTATAACCATTGTTCTTTCTCTCCTCTCCTACCATATTCTTGTACATGGAACAGTCCCATATCACAATGGGAAAGAAGGAAAAATCATATCGACCTTTTGACTTTCCTGTAACAGGACAAACATTTACTTGTTTGAGTAACTTTAACTCCGACCTTCCTTCACTATTTCCAATAGTGAGTATTAGTAGAACCTAGTCTATTCACTTTAAATCTTGGAGATTCATTTGCTCTAAACATTTAGAAGACATAATCTTTGCTATTTTAATACTATTGAAGCACTGTTGAATTTAATAATACTTAATAATTTATTATAGTTATCATTATTATTTAATTATACTGCATTTTGATCATATGTTTGCTTTATTTTCCAATTTGTAAATTGATTGCAGTAGACTATGTTCTCTATGGAAGACAGAGAAATCCTTGTATCACAGCAGGGCCTTATCCCATAGCATCCTGAAAGAAAGGAAGGTGTCTCATTGATTCTAGCATTATTTTACTTCTGCCATTACTAGTAAATGCATGTAATTACAGATGTGCACAGATACAGTTCTGAAGGACTGATTTCAAAGCAGCAGCTGTTGCAAGGCTCAGAGTTGATCCACAGTTCCAGTTGTTGCTGCAGTCACAGTAGAACCTCTGAGTTCAACATCATATTCTTCCGTAATTATTATTATTGTTTGTAACTACACTTTTTTTTTTTTTAAATAGGCAGTCAAATATTAGAGGAAAGTGTTTGTGAGGATTGTCTGATTCTGCCACTTGTTATCAGTAGCTCACTCCAATAACCACTCTAAGTCAGAATATTTTGGGGAGTTTATATTTCAGCCTAAATCTCTTAAAAGAGCCAGTCGCCATTGTAATCAGAAAATAAGAAATATTCATTGGCTGTGCATAAAATACTGACTGGCTTGCATTCACATCCTAGGCTTTTGGCCAAAACCAGATGTAGCAGCTGGTGTTGTTTGGTCCATCTGGAAATTGGCTATAATGTGATAACTTCATTCCCCCAAACGGCCTGTAGCTGAATTGCCACAGCCTACAAAACTGAGCATAATGTCTTGGGAAAAAAAGCAAGACAAAAGAATGTAAAGATTTTATTCAAAATTATATAAGCTTTGATAATGACCGCACTATTTTGAAGTCCTTCAGTAGTGTGTTACGTAAGTGACATGAATAACACATTCCCAAAAAAGACAGAATTGGATGTGATATGTGGTGTAGTATATTTTTCAATAAATTTTTTTTTCTATTGATAATTTTTGTTCCTACACAGTACTGTGTGTTAGAGAAAGCAAGTTTTTAAAACTGTCTTGTATTTCAAGAGAATTCTGCATTTCTTCCTCTGTTGTGAATATCTGCTTCAGACATGGACTTAGGTGAATTTTAACAGACTGCACTTGCAATGCTGTGTGTTTCTATTTGTCTGCATGAAATAACCAGACAGTAAGAAATACTGATTAGTAGCCTTTGAGTTGTAATAAACCATAATCAGTATTGTTATTTTTTTAATTGTGTCAATATCTAGAGATTTCAATCATATAGGAAAGTCTCATGATTTATAGATATGATACATCGTGGGAGGCAGTATACTCAGTTTGCATACTACTATGTTCATTTTCCTTTCCTTTTTATAAAAGTTGCATTAAAGTTTGATAGTTGGGGGGTTTCTTCTCCTTAGCTAGCCAAATATATCTTTCTTTTTTGCAACTGACTTGTTTCAGTATCTGTTATTTTTGGTGAAGACTTCCTATATTAAAATATATATGGCTTAAAAATTTGTAATCATTCACTTCTTTTACATGTGACATCAAATATGTATAACAACAGGTCATATACATTTTTTGGTTGCTAATAACATGGGTGACCTCAAATCATTGATGAGGAGGAAAAGCATTCCATCCTATGCCATTGTCAATCCTAAAGCCTAGACTTTTTCTACTTGTACAATATGAAAAACCTAATCTTAAAACTTTTGTAATGATGACTTATAAGAACAGTATGAAGCAAATGTGATGATCCAGTACACTAAGACAAGAGATTTTGAAACCCTAAAGCCAATAGGCTGGCCACTTTGTTTGGAAGTAAGCTCACATAAGGTCTCATTTCTTGGGCATTCATTCTCAATCCCTGAACTCTGAAAGTCATGAGATAGTAATAGATGCATTGTCATACTGATTATTTTTTTTTCACTCTCATCAGATAAACCCTTGATTCTCTGTATCTCCTTATCTGAATGTTGATATTCTTAACAAGAGATTAATTATGATTTTTTTTTATTGCCTTCTGAATGTTTTTTATATTTGTGAAAGAATTGTTTAGTTTAGACTGGCTCAATGGCACTGAATTTCAAAGAGATTCCACTTTTAAAAAAATGCTGCAAAACTGGACATGGAAAGGACAGATCTTTAGCATTATACTTGAATTTGATTTTCCTATATACTCTCAAGCAGTTGCAAGTTTTATTTTGCAGGAAGAATTTTGACAAAGTATTTTCTGCTATATATAACTTTTTGTGATAATTTACTTTCTTTTTCTCTAACCTTCTGGTTAATCTCTTACCTTCAGTGATGCATGCATTTCTATTATTTCTATTTTGTTTTAAAATGAGATACATAAAATAAATCATTAATGATGTACATTTCTCAGTGAACCATATTAATCCACTGAACTCAAACAATCTGTACATACCACTGACGTTGCATCTTCACCAGTATTTTACAGAGGAGTAAAAAGTATGAGACTGGATTTTGAACTGGTATGAACTTAAGTATTTTTAAAAAAATATTTTTCTACACCTATTTTTATTATGGCAGATCTCAACTTTTCTTTCCAGGCTTTAGACCCGTTCCTTCAAGAAATTCATTATTTGGAACATGACAACATACAGCTAGTTAATAAAATAGCCTTTTTGTATGATGCAAAGGAAAAGCAGGTTGCTTCAGATCGGGATCCATGAATACCAGGATCTGAAGTAGGAGTAAGCGATAACAAGTTATGTGCAGGGCTGAAAAACAAGCCCTGCCATATTTTACAGGTTCCTTTAACCACTACATTTCAGACATGTATACTTCCTTAGCATCTTACCATCCTTATTGTCTTGCACTCCAGTTGCTACATTCCTTCTTTTTACAGACTCAGTAAGAGGGTGGAGAGACTGATTCTGCCTCTCTTGGACCCTGCCCTGTACACAGAGTTTGGGCTTCAGTATCCACTTTGGAGTCTTACCACCTGTAAGCTGTATTTTTATGGAAAGTAGCTTGTAGGTACCTACACCATCTACAGGATAATTTCAAATCTTTATGAGAGTTCTTTCAATGGAAAGCTAACTTTCTTTAAAAAGTCCAGTACTATGGTAAGAAGGATATAGGTTTGAAAAGTTGGTTTTATTATCAGCTTGATTTTCAAGTGCTATTGTTAATTCTGCTCTTTAGTCATCCTTATTCTTCTTGAGAGAATGCCTCAAGCTTGTTCTTTTCACAGAATGTCGTGATTTCCTTGTTCCATCCTCCACTCAGAAAGAATGGATTTTATTCAGAGTACAGACTCCTGTGCAGTGTATTTTCCCAGTACTTAATATTGCTTGTTTACAGTGATCATGACGTGCTGGAGAGCGGAAGTGAATAAAGTTTTCTGTCAGTCTTGGATGTTGCATAATCTGGAATTTCTTAATGCTTGATAGCAAACTAGTGTACAGCACAGCAGACAGGCTGTAAAATCTTTGTTTCATGAATTGAAAAGTAAGTATGAGGTAAATATGATGTCCATATTAGAATGCCATGTTTGCTGAGTTTCAGAGCACATAGTATGTGTCCATCTTAAAAATGAAAGTGCATCTTAAAGATGAAAGCCTATCTTACTTCAAGGAGATGTATTAAAAGAATTAAGAATTAGAAAGTTTTTGAGAATATTACACAATGAGCTAAAAGCCCACCAGTTTTTCAGATTTAAAACTAATTCCTATTATGAGCATAAGGAAGAAATGAAATGGGGATGGGGGGTGGTTGAAAAAGAAATTGTTAATTTTTCTGAAATGTTTTACAGAGAAATTTTGATGATGATGATATTTCTAAAAAGCCTGCCCAGCTTTCTAGATTGCTTTCACTAGCCCTTGAACTTAGCTCTTGGTAAGCCCTAGATTTTTGGTCTCAGCTGCTTCTAATAGTGTTCAAGAATGCTTCCATAAATTTGACTTTTATTTTTTACTCACAGAGGGCTGAAAAATCAATATCTAGTGAGGCTAAATCAACTATGTGAAATGCTTTTAGGAATGTCATAGTTATTCTCTTTACATAGGCAGTTGGTTGATATGATCTCCATAAAAGATTTCATTCAGACTGAAAGAAAACATTTCAGAGATAATTTGAATCCAGTATACCTCATCTGTGTGAGAATTCTGACATATCTCAGTTTTAGAATTTTGAATTAGAAAAATATGAATGGATTCCTAACTTCATTGCAGACAAAATGGCATGATAAGAGTGAAGACATTTAGGGGAGAGGCAGAGATAAAAGCCTTTGTTTTGAATTTATTGAATCAACTAATGCAGCATGACGGACTATAATGATGTATAATTTATTTTTAAAATATAAAGTAATCTTGTGTAAATTTTAATTAGTCATTGTTAAGTTGTAATTTACACCCCTACGGGTAATCTTAGGTAATTGTGGATATATAGAAATGGAAGCAGTACGGGAAAATTAAAAGTAATAGGCATACAAACTAGATAGTATAAACAGAAAGGAAAAAAAAAATGGGATGCTGGGCTTCTGTCAGGCTTTTTCCCATTTGTTCACCTGCCAGGTAAGAAGATGACCTGCTGGATTGCAGCACCTCTTGAGAAACCACCAATTCAGAAGCTGAAGTCTGCTCCTAGATACTCATTTACCTGTGGCCTGGCAAGGGGCGCACCTCCATGTCCTACAGGCAGACAGTTGGCAAAGCCATCTGAAATGCCTCCTTCTTTAACTGGGGAGATGGAGAGGAGACCTGATCTGTCAGAAGGCAGGGCGGCCAACAGAGGACCGGGCCTGGCAGCAGGCAGGGTGGCCAACGGGGGGATAGGGCAGCCATTCTCTGGGCCCTCAGCCCATAACCCCCCGTCTTTGTTGCATGGAAAGTTTGATGCAACACTTGACAGACACATGTAGCTGGATATTTAACTTCCATTGTTTCAGAGTTTTTTTCTGGTGGAAAACTAAGATGAAATTATCTCATACAGCTTCAATTTAAAATTTATGATCTACTACAGCAGCATCTTAGTATTTTCAACCTTTTACCATTAGAGGCATTGTATGGGCAGCTGGCAGGTTCACAGCTTGCATAGGTTCCTTTCTAGCTGCTTTGGATCCAGAAATTATTGTACAGCACCTAATCTAAGTAATCTTAATACAATGATTGACTGAGTTTCTTAATAACAGCCATTTCTTGAGATTTTCTTCCTTGAAAATACTGCTTCTAAGAACAATTATTGAATCATTTTGGGTGCCATGTGTTCACATTGTTGAGAGGAATATTAAGAGTTATTAGTCTACCTTAATTGTTTAAACCATTGCTAGGATTGTTCCTGTTCCTTTCACATCATAGTTTATATGTGAAAATATTTTTTCTTTTACTTTAGCTGAATACTTAACCACTTGAACACATTTACTTTACATATTATTCACAAATATCGTTTCTGACTGCTCAATTCTGTAAAAAACATATTTTTCCCAGTTGCAACTAGTTTATGTGAATTCTGCTTAACTTGCCTTTCAGCTAATAAATACGTTGTATTGTTGTAATTATTGTAAACATTGATACATAGAAAGATTGAGCAAAAACCCAAAACCCACAATCTTCTAATCTGAATAATACATAATTTCTTTTTTTGCCTATTCCTTCTAGGCCATGATTTTTCTCTAGCAAAGCTGACAATTTTCTAAGCTAGTTAATGAATCCCTAAAATCTAAGATTTTTTTATTTTAAACTTTTTAGTTAACAGAAATGGAAATTCAGGAAAAAAAATCTCTGAAATACTGTGCAAGTCTGTAAATCAGAGACTTTCAAAATGAAAATTTTATGTTTTGTTTCATAACAAATAGAATATTCCTGGGAATAAGAAGTAAAAACTTATTGTTTTGAGTGAAAATCAACCTATGTCAGAAATGTATAGTAAAAATGTGTTTTACAAAGTTTTGAAAAAGTCCATATGTATATCCACATATAACTGATTCATACATGGTGATATAGACTTTTAAGATCATAACAACAGGTAAAACTTGAAGCCCAGAGCAGAGTTTGCAGATATTATTTCAGTGATGTAATTTTCTTTTTTATAAGTTTCCTCCAAAATCCTCGGATCAGAATTGCCCTAGGTGGCCATATGGAAACACGTTCAATATAGAGATGTACATTTTCACTGACCACTCGCATTTCCCCTTTAGTCTGTAAGAACTAATAGACAGGTCTGAGATATAGTTTATTTCATAGAACTCTAGACATCTGCACTTGTCAAGGTAAATTATGGACTGAAACCGCTAATTTATCTTAAGTAGTCATGAAGTTCAGGAAAATTATGGTGTTTCAGATGACACTGAAGTAAGATCAGTTCCATCCCTGTCTTCAGTATGACCTCAAACGTACAGGCAGTAGTCAGGTCATGAGAAAAAAGATACCTTCCTCTTCACCTAAGTATCCTTTTTCTCACCATGCTTTGGGCAACAGGCCAGACGGTAAAAGGAAGCAGAGTTGTAGAAGGTAGTTCCTTCTTCTTGATTTAATTTTATTAAAAATACAAAATGAACGTGGTGAAAGACAGATATACAGTATAGCAATTACTGTGATAAGTAACAGTATGAACTCATAACAGTCATAAAAGTTAATCAGATAATGCAGAGGATCATATTAATCTGTGCACAAGCCACAATTCATATTATCAACAAAATCGTGAAGCAAAATAGAGTAAAATTTATCATAATCCTCAGCTTTACTGACCACACAACATACACAAAAAAATGCTTCAAAAGAAATGTCTTATGCTTTGAGCTGTTTCGTTTCAGTCAGCTAAGAAACTGTGGGCATTATGAAGGACATCTGCAGTGAAAATCAATGGCTTTGCTTAGGTTTCAGAGAAGACAAAGGTTTTAATGACAACCAAGAAATGCACATGAAAATAGACTTACTGGGTCTTTGGGACCATTCATTAGTATAGTGCAAGGGCAATTCAAAACCTAAGCTAAAAAATTCTGATTAGTGAAGGTCTCAAGAGGCTGAAACATCGTATGAGGTTCAGGAAGGCCTTGGCCATGCCTTCAGAGCCAGCAGTCTCAATTAAAATATAATAGCATATTATTTACCTAAACAGCTGTATTGAATATTGTATTTCAGTAATGGTGCTGCTGTAACTGTCATGGTTTAAGCAGACAAGAAGAAATGGTAAAGAAAAGGAAAATCTGTGAATTAATAGATACTAGTTTTCAATCTTTCTAAAAAGCAAACTTCCTCCAACAACTCTGCATATGTCCGTCTCTCTCTCTTTTTCCTATAACATAACTTTACCACATCTATTTCTCCCATTTCCTTGCTCACTCTCCCTGCAACATCTCTTTCATTCTACAGCTATCAATTACCTTTTCTTTCAGAGGACGTTTTGTTAGTATATTATTTGCTAAACTCTGACAAATTCTGCTCGACAATTGTAACTGCTCCCTCTATTGCAGACCTGAAGAAAGGTGTATGTGCCCAAAAGCTTGTCTAATTTTTTCCCCAGCTATACTACTTTGGCTTAATAAAAGATTTGTCCTTTATTACGAGGCTTGCTTGCTTGCACTGTGTATGTGGCCTGGCACATGTGATAGTGAAGCTATACATATTGCAGTATAAAGTCAAGGGCAGTCCAGGTTATTATTACTTTTTACCAAGGTTGTTTCCATTTTTTTTTTTTAATGGAAGGGTCACCCTGTAGTGAATGCTTTTGTGTTTTATTAATATCTGTAAAACTTTAGAAAATTGTACTTCTGAATTATATAACTGAAACTGCAGCAGGTAGCAGATTCTTTTAAAACGGTAACTTTTCTGCCTTCAGCAGTTGGAAAAATATCTAGCTTTATTTCACTTGTGTTCTCACAAACTCTTAGAAATCGCAAATGGCTTTTGTGTTCACCTGTCCCTCTGTGACTCCCTCCCTGCTCCCCTTTCCGTAGATCATTCTCTCTTTTCTTCTCCTTCTCAGGCTACAAGGGAGCTGTAAATTCCTAGAAGAAAAGGAGAAAGAAAGTGCTATAATTACCAGCACAAGTACTTACGCAACCCAGGTAGCAACTACCTTTGATTACTAACAGCAGTGTGGCTACTGTAAAGTGGAGGAGGAAAAACTTTCTATAACTACTAGTTGGAAGTATAAGCTCTCATTTGCCAGACTAAATAAGCTGAGCCGATGCCAAGGATAAAGGGAACTAAATGTTCCCTGCTCTGTGCAAGCAGTTTGTGGCCCTCTTTAACACTTTGGCAGAGTGCTGAGAAATACTCCTTTCCATAGGAATTTGCAAAAGGAAACAACGCAATACTAGAATTAGTTTGTGAAATTCACTGGTTTTACTAATGGTTTTAAAAGACCTCTTTAACCTTTAAAGTCTATAGTTTTCTGTCAACCTCCTCAACCTCGTGCTCTTTTTTCTTTGCACTGCTGTATGCAGTTTTGGTTGGTTGCTTTTGAGCAAATTACAGCTGACAAATTGTTACAGTGGGCACGAGGAAATAAGGGGCTATAAATGCCAGCCACCCATGAACACATAAAGATGACAAAGGAAACCAATGAACTAAGTCAGAAGATGTCACCTGTTTGACTCAGATGGGACCACAGTACCGCTGCTATATGAGGCTCCAACTTAAGAGCTTTTACCTTATTCAAATTAGGATGTTTCAGCAAATATCATTATCTTGTCTTATGCCTGGGGAATTAAAAATATCAGAAAAATAAAAGTATTCCCTGGAGGTAAAGAAGATTGACTGTGGCTTTAGGGATTTTTCTTTTTTTTTTTTTTCCTCTCTTTTTATTTCTTGCAGTCTATTAATAAGAAAACCAAAGAAACTGTTTTTGCAGATTTGGAAATCAATTGGTTCTTCCTTTATCTTTCCCTTGGATAGTTCATAAATAGTTTTAGACAAAATAACTAAATCCTTCCCTTTGGCATTATCTTCCTTGAGAATGAGTTGTTCCAACACACGAACAAAAGAACCTTGAGGATAGCAAAGGCTGTTTTGACTGTTTTTATATGGTACAAGCTAACATCAAAAATGCATAGAATATGAATGCTAGGCCTAACCTACATTTCCTGCTACACTTTGGTCCTTCGCTTTTAAGTAATTTGTGTAGAGTATATGTGGATCATCCTTTATCCATGTTGCACATCTTGTGTTACTCCTCATATTCCACAATATGGAAGACAATCTCTTTCCAAAGGATATCTAAAATGAAGATGTATGTCACAGATTGAAGCTGCCTGCTGCTGTGCCTGCTGTCACTGCTCCTGTCACCAACATAAATGCTAGCAATCACAGCAACAGTCAGGGAGACAGAGGTGGTGACAAAAGCAATAGTGTCAGGAAAACAAGCAGCAGTAGTGCCACATATTCAGTTGCCATGATTTACCTGTATAAGGAAAGCTCTGCTTATGCACTGCTGTATTTTAAAGCCCGGCAAATAAGACATTGCTTATCTTTTTAGCATCTGATCTTATGAAGGTTTATGTGCATGTTCAGCTTCCTACACATCAAGTGGAAGCTGACTTCAGAAAGACTGCTCACAGAGCATTAAATTAAAAATCAACCTGTGTGCACAGACTCCCTCCCTTATGCACAAGAAAACCCTTTCTTAAACACAAACCCAATCTGATCAGTTATCCTGCATGTTTAGTGAAGTGATGACACCTTATTTTTCAGATTGTACAGGGCGGTGGGGGGAGGAAAGAAAAAGCAACAGAGCTATATCACAGTGCTGCAATAACCTTTTAAACATGCAAATCAAATAAAAAGTGCCAACTGGTGCTTAGGGGTTCAAAGTACATTTATGAATGTAATTATCTCAGTTTCTCACATTTTTATGTTAAACTGTTCAGTTATAACTTTAGTATAACTTTAGAGCTAAACTTAAAAGAGAAATAGAATTTGCAAAAGATTTTTTTTTTACTTTTTTGGATACAGAATCAAATAAACTAGACAACTTAATTTCATTTAAAAATTTTGTATTGTGCTAAGAGCTGATGAAGAACCTAAAATTAGAAAACTGGACTGAAGACTGCTGTGAAAAAGAAAGTGTTTTAAAGATAATATCCAAGTAACTAAAAAAAAAGAAAAAAGAGAACTTGCATAACAGTTAATTTGAATATTGCAAGGGTGCTCATTAGCTGACTGAAAAAGTTTTAAAGTTCACTCAGTTTTACAGGCCATGCCCTGAACTGTCCTGTATTTCAGGCTAACCATAATGGGACTTGATTCTTAAACTGTGCTGGATTCAAAATGTCGGAGTTCAGTTTCCAGATCTCCTATAAGATCTTCATTGCTTTCAGCAAGTGAACCTCAGTATTTCATCATTAAAATGGAACATAATGCTTTTTCCAGCCTTTTGAAAAGAGATTGTTTTTGTTATGTGCTGCATGATGCCTAGCTCAAAGGAATACCAATCATCTCCTTTAATATCTCTAATATCTTTAATATCTCTGTAACAAAATAGAGCAATAACCTCCTAACTATGTCTGAGGTTGTTCAGCATTGGTTGAACAGTTCCAGGAGCCACTCTGGAGGAGACTGATTCCCTTCCTGCTTAGCTAGCTGTTGGACCTCCCACAAGACCCACACGAGCGAACAGCCCACAGGTTATGAAGGCAGCAGAGGCAGCTCATTTGTGGAGTCTGCCTTTTCCTGCTCACACTGCCAACGGTTCAAAATAGTCAGTGTAAGAGTGCAAGAGGAATGGTCTTTACACTTAAAATAAAAGGAATCTGATCACTTAGTAAAGATGTAACTGACTATACTGTGTGATAAGCTATCCATATTTAGACTACATAGTAGCAGTTTGGGTTACGTTCACATCTATAGTCAACGTATGACTTCCTGTTTACTCAGCCCAGGTCACGTTAATTGGAAACCGCTTTTCTCCTTAGACATAACAGCTCACGGTAATCTGCATTAGTATTCCCTTATTGCTTTAGAAAATGAGAGAAAATAACTCCAGTCATGACTTCAGTGATGGAGACTGGACTCCAGCATTGCCAAGTGGGTAATCATGGAGTATGTTTTGCATTAATCCCGCAATGGCCCAACTGTATAGGGGAAAAAATAGCGCTCATGAGTACAATTAGTTAGTCATTTCAGGAAAGATTTAAGTGTGTACTCCAGCTAATTTAGTCACCTCCAAAGGCATAAACTCAAGTAGGTGACATTTCGGAAGCTTCCTAAAAGCCACAGTTTATATACATCACGTGGTGATCTCAAAACTGAGACAAGTGATAGTTTCTGTTCAACCACAGATCTTGAAAGAGTAGGGACAGGGAATTGCAGTATAGCAACATTGCCAGACAGTGGCAATGCTTATAGTGTGCATACCTCCAAACCAATGGGTTTCCTTTCACGTACAAGTATTCTCAAAGACAACTCATGAGTAACAGGTAAAAAAAGGAATTCCTGAAGCACATAAAAGATGCATTTTCCAACAACTTTTTTTGGCCTACAGTAGCAATAGCAAATCTTGCCACCTTCTCTATAGCAGTAACAGTAAATCAAAAACTTGGAATATCAGATACATATATTACTCATATCCTGCCTAGCCTCCCTGGCTGAATCTAAATGCTCAAAAGATAATTTATTGGGCTGTTTTCCACTTTTTATTCCCTGTCGTCTTCACTTTGAATGTGTTTATGGGAAAATTTACCCACCCAGGAAAATATTTTGATTTACACAGTTTCTGTATTCTTCATCAAGAAAGAATTCCTGCTTTAGGCAGAACATTGCAAGCAGGTCAAGTGAGATGATCTTTTCTTCCCCTCTGCTCAGCACTGGTAAGGCACACCAGGAGTGCTGGGTACAGTCATGGGCTCTGTAGTACAGTGGAGACATGGACTTGTTATAGCAAGTCCAGTACAGGGCCACAAAGATGATGAAGGGACTGGAGCATCTGTCATACCAGAAGAGGTTGAGAGAGCTGGAACTGTTCAGCCTGGAGAAGAGAAAGAACAGTGAGATCTCATCAATGTGCATAAATCTCTGATGGGGTGAATAAAGCAGACGAACCGCTCTTCTCATTGATGCCAATGAAAGGAACAAGAAGCAACAGGCACAAATTGGCATACAAGAAATTCTGCTTAAACAGAAGAGATCACTTAGTTACTTGTGGAAGTGGTTGAAAATTGGTTGTCCAGAGATGTGGAGTCTCCATGCTTGGAGATATTCAAAACCTAGGTTATTAAAACCCTGAGCAACCTGCTGTAGCTGACCTTTGTACTCAATTAAACAGTTTTAACAAAGTCAAACACTTTCTACCAATTAACCAACAGGGCATTTACTTGAAACAAAAGAGAATGTTGTTTAATTTGTTAGTGTGTATTGTTATTAATTTGAAATTCGTTCTCATAAAAGCCACAGAGGTTCTGAGTGTCTGATTTATTGTCTGTCCAGGAGCAAATTTTCTTCTGTGTTTCTTGTTGAAAATTCTATGCTTGTCAAAAGCCTCACATACGTACTTTTAGCCAACCTTGATTTTCTGGGAAAAAAGTACTGGAAGAATTGCAACAAACCTTCCTCTGAAGTGCTATATAGAGAGGTCCGTATCACCATGAACTGCTGTCTCTTCCCATCTGGCCACTCGATTCTGCCTTTTAATCTGCTGGGTCCTATTCCTGCTTTTCATTAAGAATGGACCTCTGAACCTGGCAAAAGCTATCAAAACCTTCAGTTCATATCTTTCTGAAAATATTTTTCACAGCTTCCTAACAATCACTGAGAGAGACCAACGAACAAACAAACAAATAAAGTTACATTTAGGATATTAAAGCATTTTCCTGAGATTCTTTTCCTTATCCTACTCACTGGTATTTCCCAGATCCCTCTTGACATCATCTTACATAGCTATATATATATACACACACACACACACACATATATATATATATATAAATATAAATATAAATTGACATTCATGCCATTTTGTTATTGTAAACAGAGAAATCTCCAAAAAGTAATCCCCTGCTACATGACAACTTGAAAGTCTCTTCCTAGCTTCCAGTAATATTTCACTTGACCTTTACTGAAAGATCAGATAGTTGTTAGGAACAGTCTTTGTAAGTCCTTTGGGTGATCACTGACAAAGATTTTATAGTGTGCTTTGTATTTATATTCCTTAACATCAGGCTATTAAATACAAGCTTGTGAAAGCCTATAATTTACTAGGAGATAACAACTATTCATGTCTTTTATTCCTGTATTTACTTTGAATGCCATAAATCAAACCTGGCACAAGATAAAGCAGCAGCTTATTTTAAGGTGTTTGTAGAAGGAGAATTAACACTGAAGAGTATACATTTTCAGTATATTTACAGGACTTTTTTTTTTTGACAAGGACAGATTCAAATGCAGTAACCCAGGACAAACATGAATGACAAATACACATCCAGATTTGTGTTTCCAACATTAATGTATAACATTTATTAATATATAATATATGGCAAATGTATAAACATAATTTATTCAAAGCCATATATATTAAAGTGATGCCCTTGTGAAGATTTTATTACCATTATGTGCAACAGTCTCTGAGATGTATTTATCCTTCCTGTCACAGAACATGTTGCTCAATCCAGTTTAACCTTCTGAGATACTCTTAGAAATTGAACTCAATGACTGGTAGAGCAGAACCAAGTTCTTCAGTGCAATATGTTCCGCTAACTTTGTGTATGTACACAAAATCTAGTTTCAAGAAATTCTGCAGTCATTGATCCCCATTCAAATTAATGAGTATTCACACTCTGGAAAAGTCAAGTCATATTTACTAATATTGCTTTATATTAAAGTAGCTAAAGTCCTGAACAATGTTGTTAATGTGACTGATCTTTTTCTGTGGTGATACAATTTCAAGAAAGTTTTGCTGCAAGATAAGCAGGTATGTTAATTTTTGGTGCTGGGTTGACTGCTGCTAATATAGCAATGACAACATGTGCAGATGGTGTTTTGCCACACTTTCAGATATTTTAAAAATATTTCACGCTATCATTCACAGTTCATTGCCAGGTATCTCACCTGGTGACATGAATTTACCAATACTACCTGTCAACATTGTAGTTCAAACTAGGTTTTTCTAACTTTCTTGTTGCCAGTCTGGCATCTGTTTCTACATTAGGCCAGATTCTCTGGTGCAAGTTTATAATTTATGCACACGAAGCAAAATTTTGCTAATCTATAACACTTCTTGATAATATCAGAAAAGATTGCAGATGTACTATCCATCACAAAACCAATGTATAGTCTTAAAAAACATCTACTAGGAAACAATTTATCATCAGATATCTAGCTACGGATGTTTATTAAAGTAGAATTTGAAAAACACCATGTTTTAAAAAATCAGAAATAATATGTCTGTCTGAAACTGTACATCTTCTGTTAACATGTCTATAGTAGTACTACAGAGAAAATAACCTACTGAGAACATATTAGGATCTTCTGGTAAGAAAGATGGGAAAGAAGGGAAGCAAAGGCAGAAAACAAAGAGAAGAAAGCTACTCCCAGAAAACTGCTTAGAAACATTATGTTTAAATTTCTCTTTCTAGTTTGTAATACAATACATACCACAAAATAAATGCTAATTTATAATGCTACAAGCTTCTTGCAGCTTCCAATAGCGTCAGCCATTGGAGACGAGGTTTACCCACTAATCACGGAACTTGATTATTCAGCAGATTGAGAATTTGTATCCATAAAAAGTAACACATGAACAAAATATGAACAATGTATGGTACATGTATTTCACTAATGTACAAATAACTGATGACAAGGTCAGAATACTGGGGGGTTTTGCCTGTTAGCAGAGGGAGCATGTGAGGAATAGAATTTTGACTTCCTGTTAATTATCACCAAGTAACTCATCTCACTGGAAAGAGCCTGATGCATGTTCTACATGGAAAGTGTAAACAAGTACTACAGTTCATTCTCTTTGATGCTACAGAGCTTCTTTCCATTCCTCAGCTCCAAATAGTCACAGTATCTACTAACAACCTCTTAGCTGACTTGACCAGTCCAGGGGTATCACCCTCCTGCTCCTCTCTGCCAATTTTGCTGTCACTTGTTTCTCTAAAAGATTATTCAAATATTTAGCTTGCCTCAGGCAAATTTCACAGTTTCATACTTTAGCCTCCTCGTAGGGATAAGTCTGAAGGAAGCGAAGCTCATATTGGGTACCTCAAGTGTTGATCAGAACATTAAAACTAAAGAAACAGAATAAAAGGACCTGTAAGGAGCAATTACAGACAATATAAATGAATAATAAATTTTGTTCTTGTAAGAGAGTCTCTTGAGAAGTTTCAAACAAAGGCCTTTGAAAGACATCAGATAGAATAGATGTGTCTGACTGTATCATTAACACATAAGTTTTTATTGAAGTAATCAATTGATTGACATGAAGATTATTCCACTATAAAGTTTCCTGAACTGAGTTAGGATGATGACATCACAAAATGTAGCTAACTTTAAAATGGTCACGACTCACAGTAGACGGATGTCAGACTTTTGTTCACTACTTCCACCTGGGTGAATGGATACCACTGTTACTTTAGGCTGCCACGCTTAGTACTCATCTATTGTCATTATATATTCCCTGTGGAGTTGGAGGCTTGAAAAAACACTGTATAAATGAGGTTTTAGTTCTTCCTTTTTAGATCGTTACTTTCAAGTTGAGCATACTGAAGGATCTTTTCCTTTGTTATATAAGAGTTGCTAGTAGCATCATAAAATTCTTCAGATTCACAAACAATTCTAAAATAAAAGACATAAAACAAGAAAAAACCCACTCATAGAATACAGCAATAAATGGTTACAACCACAACAAGGTATTTCCAGGCTTACACATGACATGACGTGGTCTGACTAGAGAAATACATCTTTATCACTCAGTTACAGTATTTAAGCACTCCGTGTGATACTTGGAGATTAAACTCTTTCTCCTAAGCTTGTCCTCAAATCTCTGATTCTTTCTGCCAAAAGAAGGTCTGGAGTGGTGACTTCTTCCTTTAAGGGTCTCACCAATCTCCCTATTTTTGTCTGTCCTAAAAACCTTGTCCTTTGTAAACTGTGATTTCTTTCTGGTTTTTAAGGCATGACATTCATTATCATAGTAAGTGTATTAGAGCAAAGATGCATCCAGAATTCAATAATGTGCTGTCTATTCAAGTGTGCCTTCTGTCTGTGACCTTCATGGGGCAACTACTGTCCCACATATCAATGAGTTCACAGCAGAAGTAGATGAAAAGGGTGTAGAAGATAAGGATGGAAAGAGATTGAAAGCCACAAGATTTTGAACCTGGATGAAATGCCCATTATTAAGGTATGTAGAAGTTAGTGAACATAAGACTATTCACAAAAGACAGCATGCTGATAAAGAATTTTTTTTTTTTTGTAGAGGAAAAGAACTTGCACTGGTTGTTGGTGTCTGAAGAGATGCCTATATAGCTTACTCTTCAGAGGGAAACGTGCAGCATAAGCTTTCTTCAGTTGTCTTGCATCCAAGCATTCTTCAAGTACAGAAGTTCTATGTTTTAAATTTGCCAGTAAGACAAGAGTGAAAAACGCTTCAGAAGCTCTTTTTTTTTTTCTTCCTCCAAAGAGAAATACATCATTTTGAATCCAGAATTAGGAGGAAAAGGAAGAACCAACAAACATTTTTCTGGGTGATGTTTCCTTTTTTGGTATCATCAACTATACTAAGTTTATTGAGTTAGCATAGTTTTGGTATGCAATTTTTCAACCTGCCACTTTTAGTTTAGAAAATAGACTTTTACTGAGAGCAGAACTTCTTAGGAAGTGTCACTCTTTCCATTGTCCTGAATGAAATTTCTGGTCATAACAAAGAAAAATTCTCTCCTGCTTATTCCCGTCTCTCAAACAGGCAGGACAGCAAGACAAACATTCAGGAAATGGCAGGCTCATATTCTTCTTGTTCATACTTATACGTAAAAATGACAGAAACAGATTCCTTATACCTCATCTGAATACTCTAACAACCAGTACTGGACAGGTTTCCAGTCTGAAATGGTCTCAGTTTCATCACAATATGGAATGGAAATAATTTTTAAAAATATTCTTTTGATAAAGTGATAAAAATTACATATCTATCCAGCTATATTTCGTATTTTCATGCTAAGACAAGAGAATAGGTTGGTTAAGAAAATTTTGTAAGGCTCTTTAGCCATCCTTTTCTGAGAACTGTATCATTTGGAGTCATCTGGTTTATTAGAAGTGTAAGTATTTCCTCTTCAGAAGTACTACTTTATACGACACAGATGATAATTTAGCAATTTCCTGAGTGAAAAGGAGAGGTACATCAGAAGAAGCAAATCACCCCAATTTAGCTGAAAACACAAAAGCCAGGCTTTTCAGAATCCCTTCCAACTTCTCAGACTCATGTGTAGGATGTTGTACATCATAGAGAATCACTGTCTTTGAAGGAGTAGATACAAGAAGTGCAAACTGTTCTTCCCTGTCTGGTCTGTCATGCCCAAGTACGCTTAGAAATAACATGTAATGGATAGTCTGTGTCTGAGGAAAAGGACTGGTATAGGAGATGCAGTTAATGAGAAAAAGCTGGAACATCTTTCTGTACAGAACAGCAGAAGAGTGGCAGTTAAAACAATTCCTAAAATAATTCATTTCTCCTTAAGGGATGTTTTCTACTCAGTGCAGGAAATACTAATAAGAACAAATGACTCAAATTCAGTCTAGAAATTCAAGGCTGGTTTAAATGAAGCTTATTGCTTACATACACAAAGGCTCGCAGTTCAATAATTTAACTTGATCAAACTTATATGGATGCAGTTCAAATTTACACTTGAAAAGAATGAGGAAATAAATTGATCTTTTAACATCATTTGGCAAATAGTTCTTTTAGTTCATGTTAATTAAAAAGTTAGAGAAGGAGTTTTCTTCAGAAGGAATGATGGACTTTAATTTTTTCCACTTTTCTTGCATCACACAGTAGTGTAAAAATAGTATCTCTTAATGATATGTGTATGTAATCTTTAATATGGCAATAACCATATGTAATACTTTATGTTGAAGGACTTAAAAATGCAGAATAACAACTTATTCACTAAGACGGAACAATCAGGACGTGGCTAACATACTTTCATAAATTCTTTCAGAATTTTAAATGTGTGACTTTTTGTTGTGCTTAATGGAAATGTCTAGTGCTTGAAAATCATCTCATGGTGCCATTTATTACAGCTTTGACTGTTTAGCTCGTAAGGCTTCTACTTCGAGAAAATGATATGTTGGTATACTCCCACATTAAGTTTTGAATGAATTTTAAGTTTTAACTTATAGCAGGCCTGAATGGATATTCCAAGCTTCTTCTTTGACATACTTCCATTTAATGTAATAGCACTTGAGGGTGTCCACAACATTTCAGGATCAGAATCTGTATTTTCATAGAAATTTGTAATGCTTTAGCAGTTTTTAATGATAAAATATCACCTACAGTATAGTTATCCTTGAGAACATTTAGTTGCCTATACTGAAAACAGCATTATGGTAGAAATTCAGAGATATCTAAACATATCTATTCTTCTTAGTAATGAGTTTACTATCTCCTGAAGAGCTTAGTTACCAATTCAGACGAAATTTGTGAATCATGAAATCAGTGGTAGTGTTTCCTAAGGTTAGAGTTTTGAGAAAAAGGACATACAAGCACATTGAAAACATATTATTTACCATTTAGGTTATGGAAACATTTTAATTCCCATATTTAAAGTGAATTCAGGGAATAAGAGCAGATGCTTCTTTTTTGCAGTCTAAACTATGCCATAGCAGACAATACAGTAGCTTGAACTGCAGATCTTCCATTTTCATCTGAGCTTTTATGTGTAAAATCTAGGAAGTGTTTCAACTGTTCAAACCAATTACAATTGCCACTGCTAAATTAAATTTGAATATAGCTTGTTTTACAGCCAATTGCTTCCTTTTCTTTCATGTTGGTTTGAAGTGTGTAACATTTCTGAGGTACTAGGGTGAATGAAGAAGACAGTAAATGAATGCACAGACAAAGTTCTTGCACAGAACTCTGAAACGTTCATCGTAAAAAAAAAGGAAGAAAAGGAAAAGGAAAAACAGGAAAAAAAGAAAAAAATCACCATTTACTGTTATGCAATGATGTTAAAAATATAACAACAGTTGCCCTTGAAAATACTAACCATGGATGAATCAAATGACAAATTGTCGACAGTATGCCAGTAATTATGTCAAATAATTGTTTTTCTTTCATGCAAATAAAAATGGAAATCAACATACTTAACAGAGGATTTTATGCAGTTTAAGAGAAGGAGAAACCATTTTGAAACAGCTCAGTGTATTTACCCCTAAACTGCAAGTAATTAAACAAAAATATTTGGACATTTCTGTTGAGCCAATCATTAGCAAAAAAATGTCTTGCATACCAAAATACAAGCTCTGTGATCTTGCTTGGCTCCCCATTCAATGTAATTTTTCCATTGCCTGGTAAACAGAGATTCAGACTTACTACTTTGGAAATTATAACCATTTTGTGTTCTGATATTCAGAAAAGAAGAATAAATTATTTGCTTTGACAATAGTTTTAAGGACAGTATTGTATTTCTTCCTGATTAGGGATATTCATGTGTGCCTACTCAGATGAAGAAATATAATCAAATGCAGGTTTAGAAAAGTCCAAGAAATATCAGAATCTCGTGATCTCAGATTTCAATTAACTCAGTATTAGCTAAGCAAACTGGGAGGAACAAAATATGCATTTTAAATAGTAGACGTCTAGGGTAGAAGAGAGGCAATTTACCCTACATACTTTTTTTTTCCAATGCAGTCTTTCACGAGTGTTTCCATAGAAGTTACATCCTTTTGATTACTTCTTATGTAGATTTATAGTCAATGGACTAAAATGTCCATCAATATTCATTGCATCTTCATATGAATACTACTGTGAGCACGATATAGAAAAAAACAGCATTAGCTTAAGGATGCATGTATATAATTATTTCATATATAATATTCACAACAAATTGTGAAATGGCTTTTAAAGGCATAGCAAATGCATTGGTAGCATCTCTTATAGGAACATTTTCTTCCATTTTACAAAAGCAATTATGACTGCAGCCTCATTTTGTATACAGTGCATCACTTTAAGCATTTTCCCCACATAAATTAGCTTCTTAGTGTGTTTTCCACATCCTTTGTATTCATCACTTTATCGCTACTATAAAATAGTTTAACACAGTTAGCCTACTCTCATCTATCTAGACTTACATTTTCTTTTTCTCCTGTGATTTCATTAAGTCTGCCATAGCTAGTGTTAGTGACAGATTCTCTTTGAGATTTATAGCTACACATATGTAATGAACAAAGACAGAGAAAGATTTTTTTCACTTCCTTATCTAGTATCCAAACAGACTATGGGCTACCTGAACTTGGTCTATATATTCAGAAATTATTGTAATTTGAAATTAATAGTTCATACAGGAGATGATTTTGTATCTGCAGTGTAGCTTGAAGTGGACAGAAACACATTGTTTCTATTTTTTGCTGTCCAAACGGAAAAGATAGCTATTTTGATGATGATCCCATTCAAAACTTGATCCCAAAAATTACTGAGCTCTGACAGGTCCCGCTGACATGAGTAGAAACTGAAGGCGTTTACAGCCTGTCTAGATAAAGCTCACAGGTTGTTTATCTCCTCAGGTTTAGCATAATCTGTTTCTTGAAGTATTACTTTGAGGGGGAGATTATATTAAAGCAGGATGACATGCTTACAGTTTTGAAATGAAACACTCACTTGTTCTTAGGTGCTACCATAATTTCTGATTTAAAGTATGCCACCAAAGGCTCAGTTAGTTTTGCTATGTTGAAATGGAATTGAAGCAAACCAGTATTGTTTTATGGTTACACTCACAAGTAGCCCGCAATGTTTTGTTCACAGCTATGTGTTAGAGATTTTAAAAATAAAGATAAACTGAAAGAAAATCAACTAATGCAGATCATGAGAACTTCATTCTCTAGCACTTAGTTTTTTCTGAATTCAACATTTCCTGAAACGAAAAGTGAAGATAACTTGTTTTGGGTATATACTGTCCCCTCATAAACATATAATCTGTATTTAAACAATTCATAACTGACTAGCTTTTGTACCTAAGAATCCTTAGAAGTATTTATTGACCATCACATTGCTTATGTCATTCAAATGTGACTCATAATTTTATTTATATTAACTTTATGCATACATGCAAACAATAAGCCATCTATGGCCAATCCCGGTATAGGCCCTTTAAGTACCTGGCATCCCTCGTTAAGTGAACAGTCAACAAATTTGAGGAGCTTCACTGAAGGTAGCATAATCAAATATTTCTTTAACTGATTCAGGACTTTGGGAGCACTGTCCCAAACAGAATTAGTAAAATGCCTTAACGAGCCAAATGTATAAAAAGATAAATTCTTCTACACTTTGCTTCTTACTGCACTAGGTCTTCTGAACTCAGCAGGCTGTCTTTTATGGTTTTTCAGGAACTGTTCACAACTACCTTAAACCTAGGGATTAGTTTTAATCCTCCTACTTTCTCATAAATTCATCCCTTGGCTTCATTGTAGCTTAATTACAAACTTTTCTAGTGATCCAATCTTGTAGACCTTCTGTGTTCACAAGTCATGTCTTCTGGGGTGTCTGATAATGGAAGCAAACAAGTATGCACAGATTCAAGAAAGAAAACACTAAGTAGATCGCTCAGGAATTTGCCAGCTAGGAAACAAATGTAAGACATGTTGAATAATGTGTTGCCTTTTTCTTCTTAGCATTCTTTACACTTAAAAAATACTTTGTTATCCAAACCTATCCTTTTTCCTTTGCTAGTTCTGTAGTCCAACAAGCTAAAGTCTGTTTTGTTGTTCATTTCTTCTGTCTGTTATTCTGATTTTGATGAAGTACTATTTCTTCAAAGCATCTCCTTTTCTGTAGTAGTGCTTCCTTGCATTTTGGCTATTCCTTCTTGAAGGGCAGCTGTTGGTCTCTTGCTGTGGATCTTGGAGAAACATCACAGACACCTAATAATTTATAGAATAATGTCTACATAATGTTAAGATGTTCCATGAGAGCACCGTTTCATAACCTCCACCAGAATTCATAAAAAAGTTGTCTTAGGCCCCTCCAAATTCTCTTAGCTGCCCTATCTAGCGCTCTGATAAACAGTGAGCATTGAAACTTATTGTAGGGTTTCCTTTTTAGTTGAGAAAAACATGTAAATCACGAAAAATATTTTTCCTTCTTGAGCACTGAAATTTCAAACTTTCCCTGTACAAAGACTAACTGTCTTACTGAAAACAGTGTCAAGGATATGCTGAAATATTTCTGTAGAATTGGCTAATATATCTCTTTCATGTATTTCAAGTGAAAAATAATCAGGATAATATATTTAAAATACTGGCACTTAGATCATTACAGCAATGAACTATGAGAATTTGCCAATGGCTAATACATTCTGTAGGTGGTATTCAAAACAAGTACTTATTGTCAAGTTCCTTGGTTTGAGTTCAGTCTTTAGTCTGTCCATATCACTGTGTGGAAAAAAACAGTTGTCTTACATTTTGTGCCAAGAAAAAATTTAAAATAAAAGCAGTCTTTTCTGCTCACAAACTCAATTTTTATTTGAATGATAGCCTGTAAATTCTGTTTTACATGTCAGTTTTTGGTTTGAACAAAAAACAAGTTTCAGCTACATCATGTTATGTGTGAAATCATTCCATCTATGTCTGTATACCGACTTGTTTTGAAATGTACACTGGGCAACCAAGATTGGAATGTATCCCATTTTCTTTTTAACCTTGTTCAGATTATCAAAGGATGTCATTCAACAGTGTGTTTTCTTTGGCAAAAAAAAAGCCATTTTAAGAAGAGCTGGGCACTCGTTCTTGCATCCATGTAACAAGCTATTGTATTCTCTGCTGTGCCAATTGTGAAATTCTGCAGTAAACCAGGTATCTGAAATAATTCAGCTAAAAATAAAAATCAAAATTAACATGAAACAGTTTGCCGCTCAGTTTCATATAATGGTAAAATAAAAAAGATCCATTTGTATAATGGGGGAAAAGGAAAAGAGCAGGGAATTGTGAAGCAAATTAATTGCTTTCTTTTTTAAAAGTAAAGAATTAATAAAATATTTTAGGTACTGACTTAATTGTCATCCTCTCCTTATAAACAAAAATGACCAGTTATCCCATTGTTTTTCCCTAGTACTAATTTTTCATAAATTTTTCCTTCATTGGAATCAAAAGTAAGTAAACTATCTTTACTAAATCTATTTGAACAACATAATGTGGATTTAATTTATGTAGTAGCAGACACGAAGCAGATAAATGGACACCACACGCATACACTCATCCTCCCTGAAAATTATCTAGGAGTCTTAGAGCTACATTACTAAATTATTTCAAGGAAATTTCTACTTATTCAGAATGACATCCGTGTGATGTAAATTTTTGCTTCTGTTCTTTAGAAACAGACACACTCCTAACACTGGAAGGTGAATAGCAAGTAGCTTTCCCTTAGCTTAATCTCTTGTTGGTTTATCAAGTTTGGTAACTAAGCAGTCCGTTTATCATCAGGAAAGTACTGGCACTAAATTTTTCACCTCATTTTCCCCGGTAGGTTCTTATTGCTTCAGTAAAAAGAAGCTATAAAAACATTCTGCATCCCACAGGAAAAAAAAGGAAGATGAAAACAAGCTGCTTCTGTTGCAAGTCAACCAGGAATCCAGTATGGACCAAAGTATAACATTCAGCCAACATATACCTTAAGCAACAGCGTTAGGAATCAAAAAGAGAAGGAGGAAAGAAGCAAGGAGAGACAGAGGGAGGGAGGGAGATTAAGTTTGTGTGTATGTGTGGTGTAGTGGTATCTGTTTTGCACAACAAAAATAATGAACAGTTAGAGAATGTGTACATATTTTTATTCCTGATGTATCTATATTATTTTTAAAGAACCACTCTACATGCAACATCTTATTAAGATCAAAGAAAATCTTTAGAAAAATTAATTTCCTGACCAGTTATGCTGAGTGTCCTTGCTCTTCTGTATCACAGCGGATTATTATTTTCCTCAGTTTAAAACCTGAATGTGGATCATGTTTGAAGATATCTGTTCTTCCATCTGTTTCTTTTCCATGTCATTTCTGCAAGGTACTTCCATGGCAAGGATAAATGGTTGCTGTGGTATTGATGCACATGGTTTCAAGACTGAAATCATGCTGTAGCAGGCTATCTTTCACTTGTAGCAAATCTCAGTAGTCAGATGATTTGAAATTCATTGGAGAATCTTTTTTCCACCATGAAAAACACATATTTCAAAAAATATTCTTGTTCTGCATCATGGTGATAAAGAAAACTTTCAAAGCAGAAAAGAAAAATGCATAGGACTTAACTGAGATCCAGAATATCCTTTTCAGGTCGCTCTTCAGAGAGACTGAGAGGAAACACTTACACCGCGGTCTTCTGTTTATCTTGTTATTAGTTTAGTGGGAGAAAAGAATGTCTTAGTACATAAGATGTTTACTATAGAGCTAAGAAACATATTCCAATTATTTTTTTCTTAAAACTGAAGAGTTTTCATAGAATTATTTGATTTGCATGAGCAGGCATTTTCAAAAGGAACAAAAGTGGACAATTCCTATACAGTTTAGACAGCTGATGTGAATGACGTCATTGCCACATAGCTCGGTTCGATACACTTATACCTGTATACATTCAGGTGTTAATTATAGCGTGATTAAGTTTAAGCCATTTACTTCATGCAGTGAAGAGAATTTTTAATCACAGCATTGATACAGCAAAGGATATTTCATGAGTTAAACCAAAAATTAGTCATTTCATGCATGAATAATCAAGTCTGTAATCATGCAGGAAAGAGTCAGAGAGTTCTAATACATTCAGGGTTCACAAGACAGACAAGGAGGTAGAACAATGATGAATTATTGCTTCTGTTCCATTTATTTAAGAGTGCAAGCTGAAACACTGTCAACTAAATGGGTCATCTGACTTCTCACTCTAGACTAATTTTTCCTTTGATTTCTTTTTCCTGAGGTTTCCCATCAGTGATTATTGTACCTTATCTTTTCACAGCCCTGCAGCTGAGAGATCATTAATGGAATCTCTTAGCTATCTCAAGAAGATGTTTTCACAAGCTGCAAGCTCTGCTTGTTCACCTGCATAAGCATGCCACTTCCTCCATCTTGCGGCCTTCGGTTCAGAGTACTTTCAGAATGTGCACAGGCTTCCCACTTAGCTGTGCATCATGCTGTTGGCTCACACTGTTCACCACATAGCCTTTTTCTCCACTACTCTTTTGTCCTTTTTTGTAACTTCTCTAGCAATGATGACTATAGTATTTCATTTCAAGTGTCATTTTCACAGTAAATGGTAGCACATTAGTGTGTAAATATGAAAAACATAATGGCAGATACTTCATCATCAAATATGTTGACTGACTTTAGAAAGCAATATGTATTTAGTATATTTGAAAATTGCGAGCTATATCATTGAAAATAAATGTTAGAATCCTTATGTGAAAATGGACTAGTATATAATGGAACATAATCAGGTCCTCTTTCAAACTCTTTTATAGTATAACAATAGAGAAACAAAAACATTAAATACAAACATATACACCTAAGTATTTACATTACTTAAAGATCTAGCCAGGATTTGAGACAAACTTTTTGCTTCTGTGTGCTTAAAGGCAAAAATGGATTGTCTGAAAAGGGATTAAGTAATTTTGGGACCAGTAATAGCTTTCTTTAGCTGCCAGCTTGTTCACTGACCACAGTCTCTTAAGGCAGGAACTAAATCTGTCTCTCTCCAAAGGCAACGCCTATCACAGACCATCTCAAATCCTAAAGCAGAGCCTGCAGGTGCTTTTGTAATAGAACTATTAAGTAATAATGGTTTTTCACCTACAAAAATAATATTGTAGTTCTCATGTCAAAAAATAGCCACCATGTGGACTAAGAGAAATTCTGCCTTTATCACATACACCATGCTATGACGTGATCTCGCCATCCCCTTTGTGGTGGAGGAGTGAAGAAGGCAAGCTTCAGCCATTGTGAAACAGCCATGAGATGAGGAAAAAGTATTTTAGTAATGAAGGATGGAAGAGTCCAATACCTTCCTGCTTCCTCTGATGACTCCCAAACACTCTAAAGTCTTTCCCCAGACAGAAACTTACTCAGTCCCCAGAAGCTGTATGCAGAGGCTGGCTCCTGGGTCCCCATTGTATCCCCAGCTGGTGGCATCTGGGCATGCCAACCACTAAAGCCCACAGCCCCTCACCTGTTGCTAGAACTTAGATCTGCACGGACACGCACCTGCACGCATACATACACACACTCCCACACACTATATATCGCTACAGTCACCCAGTCTGTACATGTACCCTCTCATCTCCTCACACACAGGGACACATATTTATGAAAGAGTCTTACCAGCAGCTGGACCAGACCTATGGCCTTACCAGTAGATGACCCTCCATCTCCACGGTCTCCCTATTAGTTGACTTGGACATCCTGATCTCTCCAGTAGCCAACTTGCTGATCCTTTTGTCTTGCTGGTCCAGACTTGTGTTTGCTACAATACTCAGCTTCCAAAACCCTTATCCTACTTGCCATCTAGTCCAGCTTGATTTTCACCAGCAATCACACACTGGCACACACACACCAACTCAACATGCAGGTTCATTAGCCTCTCTAGTTGCTGGCACCATAGACAGACAAACAGACCAACAGACCTCCTGGTCTGACTCCAGCTGTTGGCATGCAGACCTCCGTACATACATGCACACTGAACAGAGTCCCCTCATGCAGGAAAGGGATTGGAAATGTGTAACGAGAAGACAAGACACCCTGCGCTGTTTGGGTGCAGGACACGGCCTGTCCAGACACTTGTTTGTATGGTTTGAATGTGACTAATGCTCTTTACTCTTAACCCCTTCTTTCACAGGTTTATTCCACCTTGATCTTGCTATTTCCCCACGTTTGGTTTCTCCCAAACATCCCATAATTTCTTGTGCAATTCTGAAATTCTCTTTCCTTGCATCTCATAATGAGTCTCACATTCCCCAACACTGAGCCCTTTCAGTCCAAAAGGTGATAAAGGAGAGCATATCCCATGGACTCATTGTGGGTTTTCCAACATCCCATTGGGCTGGAGGTTCCCCTGGAACAGCTGGCTGGGGAGCTCGTGCCTCTGGCTCAGTTATTGGATTCCCCATCTGCTGTCATGCCTCGGTGCTCCTTTGTGTGTGGGGGCGTAGCCTGACACCTTCCACAGAAATGCCATGGGATTTATTAGAACACGTTTTGAAATAATATAGATGTACTAAATAAACCTTGGTTGACTAAGGCTGCAACACAGTAGAAATGCACATGTTAAAAGAATATTCAATAACACAAGTTGTCTGAATTAGCATACTGGAGGTAGCTAAATTAGAATAATAGAGATAGGTCTTGAGTTAACTTTAGCAAAGAGGATAGGAACAAGAGGACATATATGTTTCATATAAAACAATAAGTCAATTTGAAAAATTAAAATTCTTAAATGAAGAAAAACCCCTCTGCTTTGGCTAGCATGACGTTTATGTCTCTCACTAAGAAATTACTATGCTGTTCATCTGCATTCTGCTCCTTTCCCAGTAAAAGCGAGATTACGACGTTTTGACCTGAGTAAGTCTCTATTCAGCTTTGTATCCTGTCTAATAAATACTTTAAGGTTATTGAAATACCTTCAACTACTCTAACACTATTTTTTTCACTGGCACAGAGCTGCTAATGTGACTCTATGTTTTCAAGTTCAAGTAATTCATGTAAAGAGAGGGCCAAATATTACAATTACAAGAATCCCAAGGGTTTGAGGGGGTTTTGTTTTTGGGGGTTTGGGGTTTTTTTTTCTCATAACTCTTGAAAACCGATAAACTGTTAGTATTCTCTGGCCATCACTTTGGAAACTGCCTGCTTTTTTGTATTCCCTGAAATTATTTTTTCCTTCCTGAATCTAACATACAGAAACTTATTTATTATCTTATGCTACTTAGTGAGAAAGGATGTTCAAGCAAACAGGTTTTTTCCTGTCTGTCTTCTTTGACAGTGTATTGTCAGCAGTCACAGTACTTCTAACGTGATTTGATGAAAGTAACTATTTTTATGGAATGAGATGATTTTTTCAGGAAAAGGAACTTAATTATCTCTTTAATCAGTGCACCACAGAATATATGGACCTGACATCCAGCAGTGAAAATTGTGGTATAGTAACAATTGAAATAGTAATAGTAGTAGTAGTAGTAGTAGTAGTAATAATAATTGTTCATAATAACTCACAATTAATAATTCATCTCATAAATTTAGCCACTCTTTCTGCTCCTGGAACATCTGCAAGAAGAATAACATTTCCCTGGATATGGTAATTTCATCAATTTATCTTTCATCACCCACAGAGTTTCGAGTTTGGTACTGGGAACAAGTAGTCCTCAGGAGACAAGTCATATGATCCTGTTTTTTCACCTATTGGAAGGGTGTTAGTGGTTAAGCCATAGGAATAACAACAGGATTAAACATTCTTTGCCTACAGGAGCAGAATTGGTTTTCCATTCACACATGTGAATACAAAGCTTTGAAACTCATGTTCCACAAGTATCCATTGCACAAACATCCATAAGAAGTTGAAACAAAAAAGTACACACTTTTCTAGAAAAAAAAATCAAATTGTTTGCCTATTTTATTTATATTTACTCTTCCCTTTTCTTTTAATTTCAGTAACATTTACACGATTATATTCTACATAATTGTTCTCCGTTCAGTAAGTGTGAAGTGTACTCTTTCTTACTTTTCCTCTTACTGGTGTTGATGCTGGACAGGACAATAAACCTGTATAGCGAATACGTAAATAGTGTTCTTCCTTGTCTCCTTTCATTTACAAGGGCTACAAGTACAGTACATAACAGTACTCAAATGTTTTTCCCTTCAAGTCTTGTCTAGTGTTACTTTCTACTGCATGTAGTTTCTAAGCTCAAGGATAAATTCAAAATGAAATGTATTTGTTGAGTTGTGTGAACTGTGACTGCATAGGACATGGCTCTGTAGAGTAACATTAGCTGGCACTTTATTTGAAGTTATTGAATTGCTCATCATTTATCAGTAATACTAATGCCAAGGTCTGGTTTCCAAATCCCTGACTGCTGAAAGCTAGGGTTATTTAGTGTATTCAGTGGAACTTTCTGCTTCTTGTTTTTCTAAGTTTACTCTTTATTCATGCAAAGAAAAAATGTATGTGTTAAGGCACAGGCCTATTCCATCCAACCTTAGACACTTAACGGTGTAAACTAGGCATCTAACATTGTCTAATGGAAAAGAGATAGCCTACCTAAACTTGTCTCTCAGTCTACCTCTTTGCAACAGCTACGACGAGAATTCCCAGTCTCTGCACAGGCACTAAAAGAAGATGTCTCCATTTAAGACTTGAAGTCAAACATCAGTGCTTGACAGTATTTCTGATAACTGATGAAAAAAAATGAAGAGATGTTGGAATCAGAATTTCATTAAAATAAGATAATGATACTTAATAGCTTACCTGAAAAAAACCCTATTTTCCAAATCGGGAAATCAAAGTGCCAGACAACAAAAATCAAGGTTATATATGCTTGCCTAAGTTCACTCCTGAAGCCAAAGGAAGGCACTGAAAGACATATAGCATCAGTTCTTGGAAGACGGTTTAAATCGGAGTTTCTATAAATTTTTTGTCTGTTCTCCAGTTTGAGGTAAAATAATCTCTCCTCTATTTTTTTAAAAAATATAAAA
Source organism: Steatornis caripensis (assembly GCA_013398225.1). Taxonomy (NCBI): domain Eukaryota; kingdom Metazoa; phylum Chordata; class Aves; order Caprimulgiformes; family Steatornithidae; genus Steatornis; species Steatornis caripensis. Next base: position 428,658 of record VZSC01015894.1, on the reverse strand, counting down.
TGGTGGAAAAAATAAGTCTTTTTTCTTCTCCATTCTCTTCTCTTTTCTTCTAGTCCATGCATGCATATTTTTAATATATCTTTCTTGCTGATGGGAAGGCCTCTTCTCTCTTTCTATCTTGACAATTATTTTGACAGGTCAACATTTAAAAGTTGTTAAGAAACTATAATTATAATATTATGACTATTTTTTCCAACCATTGCTTGAAGCAGCTAAGTAATCAGGAAAGACTAGATTCTAAGAAGGCTATGCTGCTCCAAATGGGAGTTAGCCTTAAGAACACAGCAATACTTTGTTAGTTTTTAATTCATACATTTCCCCTTGTTAAGGGGAAATGCCAAAAGTAGTTCTTGAGAGTTTAAGAAAGCTAAAAGCCAAGCTAGTTCTTCCTCATTTTGATTCTGTGCATTAAAGGGAAATCTGAAATAACACCAAGGAACTATTGTAACACATCTTTCCACAAAGTATATGGTGTGACATATTCTTGGTCTGTTTACTCCAAGCTCAGTGACATTATTTTTGCTATTTCAGTTTGTGGTTTTGGGTTTGGTTTTTTTTTTTTTCTTAATCAGTCTTGTTCCTCCATTTCACCATCAGTTTACCAAATATCTCGGTGTCAACAGTGGTGCCGACTAGGGATGCTGATGGGTTACAAGGAATTAAAGTCTGTGTGACATCTGTGTTGTGTATATAAGGTTTATATTCCCAACCTCTGCCTATTGCAAAGTTTTAATCACAGATACACATTCATACATTGTAAGAAATGGTCTCTGAAGGATCATCAAAATTCTCGAGATAATCAGAAGGAAATTTGCAAACATTTATGGATCTATTTGTCTGTTTTATTGTTTTCAATTCATTTGTACAAAAAAGCTCCATTATTCTTACTTCAATTTAAAAGAGATTTTGTGATGAGTACTCAAGTAATGTGGCACAGTTTAGCGTGAGCAAGGTGTGTAGCAACTCACATCATAAAATATGACAGAACTACCACCTTCTAACAATAGTTTAGTAAGTTTAGAAGCAAGCAAATTTTTAATAACAAATAATTTATGTGGCTTCAACTGCATTCATTATTTTGAAATATCTTATATTCAGCATTTATGGTGGAACCACATCTTTTCTCTTGTTTAGTGTACACAATGCTAGGAAACTTTACCTGTTTTTCAGCGACAGACATTTCTGATGAAAACTCATATCTGGAATGGTAACGTTTGGATTTACTGTTTTTAATTTGTGTGATTGTATACTGGAATACAAAATATCTGTGGTTTATTTTGACTTTATCTCCCATACCAAGTTTATCAGGTACAAGTACATCACTGCTTTATCACTTGAAGTACAATTCTATCCTTTAAGAAAATATGCATCAGCACTGTTTCAATTTTCCTCAATGCTATATTTCTCTGTTGCTGATAATTCCTTCGCTATCCAGCAGTCAGCTTTAATTTCTGATATTAGATGCATACACAGTATATTGAAACAAGTAGGCTATTCCTGAACTTAGAGTAGCCATCACACAAAATGTAAAGCTGTGTTGGTCTCTGAAAGCAACTATTTTTCCAGAAATATACATTCATGTCTGGCAACATAATCAGTAAGCAGACAAAAACGAATACTTGAAGTCCATTCAAATGCAAGAGTAGTTATGGTGGGGAAGAAAATTTTGACAAAACTGAAAAGGTTCTCTTGGAATAAAGCATGACTATTAACACAACAGTCTTTAGCCACAACAAGCTGTGCTGAGAAAAGTTTACATTGAATTGTCATGGTTTAGGCCCAGCCAGCACCAATGAACCACGGTACTGGCTTGCTCACTCCCCCCTCCCCAGAGGGATGAGGACAAAATGTAACGAATCCTGGTGGGCTGAGACAAGGACAGGGAGGGTTCACTCACCAGTTATGGTCATGGGCAGAAAACAGACTTAACTTGGGGGGAAAATACTCAATTTACTCAGTTATCAATAAAAGCAGAGTAGGATAAGGAGACACGAAAGCCAGATCTTAAAACCAAACACCTTCCCCCACCCCGCCCTTCTCGTGCTCGAGTCCCCTCGCTCCCGCTGTCTCTCCCTCCACCCCCTCAGTGGTGCAGGGGGACAGGGAATGGGGGGTGCAGTCAGTTCACCAGAGATTGTCTCTGCTGCTCCTTCCTCCTCAGGTGGGGAGGGCTCCTGACACGCTTCCCCTGCTCCAGTGTGGGGGTCTCTCCTGTGGTAGACACTCCCTCATAAACCCCTCCAACGTGAGTCCTTCCTGCACGGTGCAGTCCCTCAGGAACATGCTGGCCCAGCATGGGCTGCCCACAGAGTCACAGTCTGCTTCAGGAGCAAGCACCTCCCCTGGCATGGTGTCCTCCACGGGCTGCAGGTCCCTCTCTGCTCCTCCGTGGTCCTTCATGGCTGCAGGTCCATCTCTGCTCCTCCATGGTCCTTCATGGGCTGCTCCACTGCAATCCTGTGTGGGCTGCAGGAGGACAGCCTGCCCGCTCCCCATGAGCTGCAGGGGTATCTCCACTCCGGTGCACCTCCCCACACCTTCCTCATTGACTCCAGGTGTCTGCTCAGGTGTTTTGCTCACATCCCCCTCCTCCCTCTGCTGCAGGTCTCAACAGCTGTTTCTTTGTCCCATCCCCTTCTTAAATATGTTATTGCAGAGGTGCATCTGTTGTCTCTAAATGGCCCGGCCTCAGCCTGAGGCGGGGCCAACTTGGAGTTGGGGGATCTTCAAGCATCTTCTTACAGGGGCCACCCTCCAATGTAGCCCCTTCACCTGCTACTAAAGTCCCACCACACAGACCTAACACATGGATGCTAAGCCAGCTCTTGGGACAAAGCCTCTTTTAGCAGCGGATGAAACAAAATAAAAGCATTTTGTGTCTTCATGATGGCTTATTCTGCATTGATTTCAGCTTCTTTTTCTTATAGATGCTTCTTGGCATTCTCCATGATAGTGATGGTGAGTAGTCTCTTTAGTTCTGAAGATCTTGGTAATCAGAGCAAATTTCACTTCTTACNTCTCCTCTGCCTCGGGTTTCCCTGATGCCGGGAACCCCCCTGCCGCCTCGGTCTAGCACGGAGCCGCCGAACTTCGTGCTAGCTCCGCGGTGTGCCTCGCCGAAAATGAGCGTTGCTCTCGGCTTCGCCGCGTTTAAATCTCCCGCGGTTGCTCTATTCATCTAGGCATCACTTCTGTCATGCAATCCTGGAAAAAGAGAATTTTGAGATTGTTCTTTCCCCCTTATTATTTCCTTTTCCTCTCTGCATGGGATCTATAAAGTTGGGTCATATTGGAAGATGATTACTACAGGCTCTTCTTTTTCTGTCATAATCTCTGATTTCTTTTAAAAAAGAGGAAGGAAACTGGTCTGGGCAGTTGTGAAAGAAAATGGACTGTACTGACCACGTAGCCAGCAGTAATTATTTTTGTTCTTGTGCTGAAAATACTTGATTATCTTGCAGCCTTAGCTTCTGTTCGAAGACAATATTGAAATCTAAATTTCTTATGGCTTATGAGAAATTTCTCAAACAAAAGAAACATTAGGTGGAAACTATTTGAGGGAAAACTAAAGTTATTTCTTTACTTTTTATCTAGAAAAACAGATTCGAAATTTTCAGTTTTCATTTATATACAGCAAAATGCTTTGTTAATCACAAAAAATTTTACACTGGCATTTGTTGGTATGAGAAAACATATTTGTCTTTTTTAACATAAAACACATGAAAGACTACTCTTTCTTTGCTCAGCTCTCTCCTTAGAATCCTTTTCTTTCTTAAAACCTTTGAGAAAATAGCTAGCTAATGCTTTTATTTCTAATGCAAGGCAGAATGTAATGTTCTTCCTGCATCATGCCTTGCAATAATCCTGCTGAATAACCATGTACTTTCATTGATGTTGGTTTCATCTGTCATTCTGTGTCCTAATATCTTGTTACTTACCCTGTTGTACTGAATCCAAAATCTCTTTATAGGCTGCTCAAGAAGAAGTCATTTTTGCCTCTATAGAGGAACATAATCTTCCTCAATATGTATAAATTACCTCCTTTTTTTTTAGCTTAATTAGGAAAATAAAGTGTTACCTTCATGTTATCTTTTCCTATGTGGAGACTGGAAAGGAGGCAAAATATTTACACCAAACAAGTGCTTTTATGTTTTGGGGTTTTTTTCCTGTATGTATGTGTTAGATACCTAGTATCTGTATCAAGTTCTCTGCATGAAACTTGAATGCTACAGGATATTTCCACTGAAATAATAAAAAAACTCAACAACAAATTTTGGGATTTTTTAGGTGACTGACTTATCCGGAGAGAGCAAAATGGCAGCTGTGACAGAACTTTTGTCCTTTGTTTAAGCTCTATAATTTGTTCTTTACAAGTATTACCTAGGACTACAAGAACTTATTGCTATAATCATGTGATAACTAAATTCATATTATATCATACATCATTGAAAAAACATTGACGTTATTATTTTTCCTTTAGGCATGTGCAAATGCATGAATGCTAAATGCAAATGTATGAAATACAGGAACTCAGACGCAGCTGTGAATATTAATTTCATTTCTTCTCCATTCGTACTTTTAATGTTCATAATCTACTGATGGTTCATCCTAGCTGTGTTCTTAAAATTCCCTCCTGTTCACAATAGGGTAACTACTTTTGGCCATGAATAGAAAAAACGAGCCAGATTTCACCTTTCTTTTTCCATACACTACAGTGGCTCCAATCATTTGATCCAGCAATATCCAAGGGAATGAGTACTTGTATTTAAAACTTGAAAAATTGAGAATCTAAGATGGGCTAAGCAGTGTGGTTATAAGCTGTTTCACCTCTGCTTGCTCTTATTGTTAAATCACAACTGAATCATAATTAAACAACTATCTTACCTTTTTTTTTTCATACTTAAATATAGAGCTTCTCAGTATCTTTATTTGATTTAGGAACTTAGCAGGTTTCCTTTTTTCTTTTTCTGCATTTTGCTGAAGTACATCACACGCTTTGGGTGGCCATAAGTATTGGTTTGAATGTATGAAAGTATCAAAAGCCAGGTAGTCTTATAATATAGATTTTCATGGTGATTGTTTTGAGTATAGTACATCTGATAAAAGATACAAGGAAAGTTCAGAGATCGCAAAAAAGACAAACAAAAAAAAAGCCTTGTTAACAACTTTAACTTATTTGCTTTTCCTCATTACAAAGAATCTATATAGGAACCTCATCGTTAAACCTTAAAATCTTGTGGAGGTAGAAGAGCAAGAGAAAGCACTACAGAAGAGCAGAATGTTGTTACATGTCACAGTGACTTATATTCATGCCAATGATACTCAACAGTTGCAATAGAAAGACTTCATGGCTACTTCATTTAAATTTCACAGTATTAATCCAGCTATTTTCAAGGCAATTATTTTTCTTGGATTGCTGAATTTGCTTTTTCTGTCTTACGACTCTTCAGTTCTCCCATTATTGGGATATGCCCGAAGTTNCCCTAAACTTTGAATATGTCAAGTCAGAAATCTGGGGGAACTGGAACAGTGACTAGCAGTAACCATCTTCATGGGATCCAGGAACAGACTGCAAGATACTTCCACGTGTCAGATTCAGACCTGTGTGAGAACTGTTCACTTCTTTTTAGCTTTGTTTTTTTAATTTGTCCACTGGAACAAGTCNCAAGGCAATTATTTTTCTTGGATTGCTGAATTTGCTTTTTCTGTCTTACGACTCTTCAGTTCTCCCATTATTGGGATATGCCCGAAGTTATATGTCTGAGGTAAACGGAGGTAGTGTCCCACGATCTATTCAAAAGTATTGTGAATTTGTGGAATTCCATTCTAAGACAGTTCCAGGTCTGATGGTAAAATGTTTACAAAAGAAATGGACAAAGACAGAGGCATCACAAGGAATGCTTATGCTACAACTATGTAAAAAGCTCATGTAAGACAGAACAAATAATAAACTCCAAAGTATAGTCATGGGGAGGAGAAGGAGGGAGACAGGGAAAAGTCTTTCCAAAAAGAAAGTATATATTTGAAAATACAGAATATTAATGTCTCAGACAATTCTCATATAAACACAGGATGGTTTTCCTGCATA
>VZSC01015894.1:366114-422449 GCA_013398225.1 Steatornis caripensis | reverse complement strand
GAACTGGAACAGTGACTAGCAGTAACCATCTTCATGGGATCCAGGAACAGACTGCAAGATACTTCCACGTGTCAGATTCAGACCTGTGTGAGAACTGTTCACTTCTTTTTAGCTTTGTTTTTTTAATTTGTCCACTGGAACAAGTCTCTGTGTATGATTTTATTTTGCATATATCTACATTTCTCCAGAAGCAATACTTTTTGAAGATTCAGATGGCTGCCTTGTGACTTTTGTACTTATCTCACAACTGAACCAGCTTAAGGATGCTATGTAACACTTGTAGCAACAAAATTTATTTTTCTTAATATTGTCTATGTTAATAGCATCTATTGTAATATAGTCTCTGAAGTTCTCATCCTTTCAAGGTTCCATATCTAGAATTTTTTTTTGTGTTTGCTTTGTATTGGCAGAAACCATTGCACAATAGGGCAGTCAGTCCTTGAAAGCCTAACATTATACCCTCCATGGTTATCTTGTTGTGTTGGGTTGGCCCTGGCTAGCAGCCAAGCACTGACCCAGTCCCTCAGTCCTACCCACTACAGAACAGGGAAGAAAATATGGAGACTAGTCGTGAAAAAAAACCCTTCATGAGTCAAAATAAAGACAGGGAAATAAACTCACCTGTTACTGTCACAGGCAAAACAAGTTCAACTTGGGGAATTTAATTTATTGACAATTAAAATAAACGTTTAAATACTGATTGAGGTATTCAGAAACAAAAACAAATATTTAAACAATTATAGAAAACACCTCTCCTCCCCACTTCCTAATCTCTACTCCCTCGTTATTACTGCAGGTTACACTCAGTCCTTTCACCAAAGTGCAGGAGGTTAGTATCAGTGTGTAGCAGTTTTTTCCGCTGCTCCTATTTCTCCCTCTTTTCTTCAACTGCTCCTTTCTTCTGACTCATTTCCACTGCTCCATGTGGGTCCTCCACAGGCCATATGCTGTGCCCCATGATAGGTCCATTGGAGCCATCTGGAGCTGGCTGTATTTGCATGGGGCAGCCCCACCCCGGGCGTGTTCTCACAGAGACCACTCCTGCAGTCCCACCACTGTCAAACCCCACAGCTAATACATCTTGTTACAGGATCCCACCCAGGAACACCCAAACATAATAAGAATATGCATTTAATTCCATCTAACTCTTCAGTGAGGGAGAGTTACTAAAGAACAAGTGGGTTTTATTTCTTTGAGTTTTTTGTTATTGTTGGTTTGGATTTGGCTTTTTTTTAATGATTTAACTGTACTATGCATCTGAAGAGCCACATTCATTTAGGGAGCAAAGACAGACAAAAAACAGCAGCTAAAGGATTGGAATCAGAGGGTAAATAATGGAACAATAATGAAAATTGTTCTTTTTCCCTGCTAAACAAAATTTAATCAATCAGCTTTAGATATTTTTTTCTTAATCAAATACTGCTATGTGCACTCTAAAATGTTTGGGATAGCTTTACTCCATTTACTCAAGAAAAATTAAATTATTCTAGCTCAACCAAGTACAAGTTTCGGCATCATCTTCTCTTTGCTGAATAACAGTGCCTCTGTCAGTTCACACGACACCTTATAGAATAATTTTCCTCTCTCTCAGTGATCTCAAATAGGGTGCATACAAGTGAAAAAAAGCTTTTGCCTGTTTCTTTTTCCCTTCCCCTTCCCTTTTTCCTTTCTTTTTTTTTTTTACTTCTTTTTGCCATTTGTGATACGATTAAGTGCTATGTCACAAACTTTATATTCATCCTTGTCTAAAGCTACAACGTAGTTTAACCTTCTTTTCAGACGTTGTGCTTGTTCACTAAATCTTGGGCCCCAATGTCATAAAACTAGTCATTGTTTTCTTGGCTATAGTCATATTTTACTTAGAAATTAGAACCTGCTACCATTGGATTCTTATGTGTATCCACATGTTGATTTCATGTTGAGTTCTTAATTCCCATGTATGTGTTGGCAACCCTTTTTCAGGGTTGGCTTTTTTCGCAAAATAAAGCTACACCGCTTACACTACAGGGGACAAAAATGACCAGTTTCACCTCTATGCAAATAAACAGTCCTTTAAAGCAAGTGTAAAGGAATTGCTCACTCTCACTGTTTAATAATCGTTTACTTGTTCTTCAGATAGGTTGCATGTTGTTATACACAATAAAATACTTTTCAATTAAAAACCCATTTTGAACAAGTAACAGTATTTTAATATGCTCACATATGCTCATTGGATGTTTAAGTTCTTTATCAAAAATCAAGGATTACATTTTTAATTGCTTTTGAAACGTTTGCACAGTGCAGTTCCAAAACTACTTATCTGAAAGAAGTGGATATTAAGCTCCTGTCCTATAAGCTGGAAGATAAGCTTATTTTATATTTGCTTATGAGGGATTTATGCAGTTAGTGTTTACTGAAGTTTATGAAAATAAAATATGGCTCCATAAAAACACGACATTTTATCTTCAATTTTGAACATGGAAAACAGCCATGCTGTGCAAAAGGCTGTGTGAGTAGGAATTTTTTCTACTCAATAATTTTTTTCAAAAATAAAAAAATGCCGTGAGTCTCATGAGGTAACTCATGACCAGGTCTTTCTGTCACTGTACCTGAAAAAAAGTTGTAATTGCCCTTTAGTTAGGAAGGTTGCATAGGAATTGCAAGAGGACCATAGTTTTAACCACACTTGTTTTAATTGAAGGCATAGGGGTCCTCCATCTTGAAGGATGATAGTTGCATTGATAGCAAGAAGGGATGCAGGTAATATGTGAATCCCAGTGTCCAGATCCCAGATGTAGATTACGGTCTTTCTGAGAGGCAGTTACTGACTTAGAGAACAGATTGACATCTTGCTCCAGAACCAAGATGTCTCACTGATTCTCTGGCATGAAACCTAAGGAAAAACAGAGTTTTCTGGAGGGAAATACCTAAGGATATAATTTATAACGTATAGCCATTCTGATGTGGCCATGTTCTATGTATACTTTAAATGCAAATTGCATCATATGGTACAAAATCTAGGTGTATAAAAGTTTACCTACCTGAAGATGGCACCTGCGTTCACACCTGTTTTGAAACTGCTTTCCTTGTAAAGTTTCTGTAAGTTTTTTTCCTAAAAGAATATGTTATGTCATTTATGATCACACATAAAAAAACCAAAGACAAACCAATATTTTTGTATTTATTTTCTTTCTAAATTTGTAAAAATAGAGGTTTTCAATGATCTCATAAATTAATCTATACTCACTTTGTTGTGAGTTCAGCCACTAGAAGCCAGAATGAATGGCAAAGGGCAAGATCCACAAATGGATTACATTCTACTTCAAAAATCGAAGTCCAAGAGTAGCTCTCTGTTTTAGAAATGGTCAACTTCTTTAAGGTACTTAAATGTTTTATTGATAAGTATGTGAATCAACAGCATGATCATGTTGACCAATTTAACACCCCTCTCCCATCACATTTCCTTAACCAGGAGTCCTTTTAGCTACCTGCTGGATGTTTCCAGAGCTTGTCTACAGGAATACATACTTTAATATAGTTTCTTTTTTGGAAAAATATTTAAATACTGAGCTGAGGAATCATTAAACACCTTGCATAAAGAAGGCATTGGTCCCAGCCCTTGTTCTGAATTACATTCAAATAAACTGTAGTATAAGTAAGACCGAAAGACATCCAACCCCCTAAACTTTGAATATGTCAAGTCAGAAATCTGGGTTGAAATACATAGATGTAAATACCTACCTGCTGCAACTATCAGAGGAGGGCAACTTTGATCCAGGTTTTTCCAACGTAAGGGATGAATCTTCTGAGTGCTGAATTACTGCATAGAAAGCAGTCAAGACATCCTTTTTTTCCTCGTTTTGGGATGAGTTTATTGATTTGCATGCCTGAACACAGGGATATAGTCCATAGCTGAGAATCTTGAATTGAGGTAGACATTTTCTTCCAGACCATTATTAAATTCTCCCTGACAGGAAGAGTGTTAGTCATAGTTATTTCCAGTACTCATTGTTGAATTCAGTCACAGCTTGCTGGCTTCTGTAAATCTCATTTTTAGTGTTTGACCTTTCTTAAAGCATCATTAAGATTGCATGGATTCCTGACCTTGAAACCATAGATTTCATTAGGTTAGTCTAGTAAAGCTGAGTCCAGTGTGTCCTGCAGACTGACTTGTTTAGACACCAAATGGAAGACATCAGATTCAGAGATTCTCAAGATGATGACAGAATGGGAGACATTAAACAGAAAAGTATAAATTCCATCATTGACCCAATGCCTCATATTCAGTGGGATTATAGAATATACATGTAGTTACAGAACAGGTGATCAGTTTTGTAGAAGTATCTTGTCTGCACTAGAGAGGGAGTTCTGTAAGATCAGAAAATTGAGCCACGTGAAAGCTTATTATTTCACTTACAGGATGTACCTAGAACTACGGATGTTCCACTTGAGGTTTCCAGCACAACATGTCATTCACCTGCAATGATCTGCTGGCTGCAAAAGTCAGAATCAAATCTTGTGTTCTAGTAGCATTTTCAATGTAAGTTTTCCCATTAAAGACAAACAATGCAATAATAGAAAAGGGACATATGTTTTCATTCTTTGCAATGCTTCCTTCCCACAAATCTTGACTCCTTATTGCACTATAAATATTTTGGACTCACTTATGAAGGTTACTGAAACATCTCTAATTATAGACTTCAGTGATAAACATTATTAAGAAATTGTTTTAAAAATGTTGTCTGCATTTTTTATCAGAAAGACAGACCAGAATAATGACACATATATTTTAATTCCAGGAATACAAGTAGTTTCATATAGAAAACATCTGACTACATCAAAGGTAATGATTTACTGGATAGAATGATGATTTTTTTTTTTTCTGTGGGAGCAGTTAATGCTGATAGTAATGCTCTAACAAATTATTCCCATTTGGATGCTAGTGCAAATTACAAATTCACACACTGCATGTTCGAAAATGTTGTGAATTATCTCTGCTCTGTTTTCTCTTTCTGCTACTATTTTATTTCCAGAAGCCAAAAAAAAAAAGACCTGAACCACCCACTTTATATCAAGAATGAGATAACTTGTAATTCATACAGTGCATTAAGAAGTGCCATTCATTGTTAATGCGATGAAGATAAACGTTGCTGGCCAAAAAAAGGAATCTTATGAAGATGATTTTGGCTTGTAGGAAAAAGGAATATTCATTTATCTTGATTGAATATAATAGTCTGAGGATTCAAGAAATAGACATTGGTTACATTCCTTTAAAAATATCTTTAAGTCAATTTTCAACTGTTAGCATCCTTTAGGATTTATGAAAGCCTTTTAAGAAAAGAAAATCTGTGGTGAGTGCCTTTTTTATATTGCTGCATTGAAGATTTTCCCTGGAAGAGCATTAAAGACCAGAAAATTATAAACAGTTAACCACTGCTTCTTCAAAACAGGAAAATAAAAATTTTAATAAATTGGGTGCATGGAGGCGTATTTTGAAAAGCATGTCATAAAGTCAAGAGACCATCCCTATATCCACATGTCCCTTTATACACGTTTTGTACACTTAGTATACGATACATAATATTGTCAGTTCACAGATTTTTCGGCATTTGTGTTGGCCGAATCACTTGCTAGTTCAGGAGAACTAAAGGAATACATTATACTGAATCTCTGTGAAACTCATCAAAGAGGAGGTCCAGAAGAAGTATGAGATTTCCAAGTGTATTTTAGCAGGTAATTCCCATTTTTAATTACCCAAATACATTTACGTTTCTGACCACATGTGATTTGTGTGGTAGTTCATCTCACCTGAAAGGCATTTGCCCACTTAGAATAATGACTTGCCGATGCAGAGGGATACAAGATGCATCAGCAGTTTCTCTTTGATATGATCCTGTCGTTGATTGCCACTAAACTCAAAGGAAACAGTTGACTTCAATTCAGATTAGGTAATGGTCTGTCAATGTGAATTTGAATGCTCTAACGTGCATGTGAGGAGTTCTGGACAGCATGTTCACCTCCTGACACCTCAGAGGGTTCAAACGAATGTAATACTACTGTATAGACTAGCAGCTGAGAACTGGAAGTCAACTTGAATAAAAAACCCTAGTGAAGACACACTAGCTTTCCCATTGTTTGAAAATTAGTACTTTGATATCCTCTCTTCATTGTCTTTGGCACTGTAAAATATATGTGTTCTTAAAGCAGATCTTTCACTTACCTAGTCGTTGTTTGGTGTGGGCTGAGCTGGACTGGGTTAGTTAAATGCAATTTCTGTTACTACCATTAAATTGCCATACCAACGACTGAATTTCTCTAAGAGTAATTAGTTAAATTAGTCACTAAGATATTTATCATTTATTTTCTTTAAATTAAAATCATGAGCTTGGGCCTGGAAAGTTAATTACTATATTTGTTTTTCTTATTTGCTACTAAGTATTATGGGCATCTCTTTCAGAACTGACAGAATTGGAGCCTTTTTTATTCTTTTACAATAATTATTTTGAAGCAAAATTCGGCAAGTTGGGTCATGACTGTTCCTACATCATTTTCACGCTCAATTGTACAATATGTTCAGTTGTTGAAAGAAAGGATGTTATTTCCAGCTATGCAATATAATATAAATTTAGAGTTAGCTAATTTCTGTTTATTGCAAACTTAATCTCCCTCAAGAGACAGGAAATAGACATGAGCACATTTCTTTTCTCACATCTGTTATGAAATTCTAAAAGACTGTGAGGTCCCAGATTAAAACTAACCTGAAGTAGTTAAAGGCTTGATTTTACAGCATTTAGCAGAGAATAATTTACCTAATTTTAAAATAAAACTCAATATCATTTCTGTATATACAGCACTTCAGTAAAGCCAGCTAACCTGGAATTAATTTAATAAATGCTTGATTCTCAGAGAAAATAACTAGAAAATATATTTTTAAATATATTCAAGGCTTGAAAAACATGTAATCAAATCAGAAATGTTCTAGATATTTTTGAAAGGTATATAATAAAAACTCCATAGCCTGAATGCTTGCATCTTTGACAAATATTTGTTCAAGGTAATAAGTATGGGTATATGGAAGGATTCTTAATCTAATGAAGACAGATATCAGCTCCTGTACAGCACACAGTAACTTTTCAAGTAAGATGGAAAAATAAAAAATATTTCATACACTCTACCTATCTTTTTTTTCCTAAGTTAGTTACATTTTATATTTCTGATGTATTTTTGAAAAGTACTAAACAATTGCTAGCCCACGATATCGATCAGAGGTAATATATCCAAAGTCAGAGTAAAGAGTATCTTTTAATGTTTTTATATGTTTCACCTAGTAGAACTCTTTCATCCCTCATTTGAAAGTCAAAGCAACCTCACAAGTTCCTGATAGTCCTTTTTTTTTTTTTGCATATATTGTTGTATTACTAATACAGCAACAGGATATTATCAATTAATTATGTCACCCAAAGGATAATTATTAAAGGAAATGCCTTGATTCGCAGCTACTCACAGGACTAAAGCTAGTTGTGAGATGCAAAAGTGAGTTGTGCAGGCATAGGCCTGGTATGGCATGTTTTACATGTTTTCCTTAAGTCTTTTTATTTATTACATTGCTAATCTCAACACTAAATATTACTGAAGCAATTAGCCTATTAATCAGACTATTCACTCTGTTTGGATGATGAATTTTTTTTCTGAATAAAAATGAAGCATTTTAATAAAAAATAACTTAGAATTATGACAATAAATTATTTTAACAGTAGGCATTTTGCATAGAAAATATTTATCCTTAAAAAAAACACAAAACATTCTGCTACAAATAATTTGAAAAGTAGTTTTAATTGTGAACTTTATACAGTCCTTCTCGGCTTATTCATGCTCACAAAGCATTAACCAAAGCAAAGCACACAGCCCACATGTCTGAAGCTGTAGGTTGTGTGCGGCATATACATATCTTCACATGCATCTTCACTTTTAGCAAAATGATGGTGCAACGCTTAGTGTTGTCACTTATCAAGACTAAGGAAGGGGGACATATATACTAGAAACCTCTAATTCAGAGTGCAGAAATGCTATTTATACTATAATAAAAGAAGGAAAGAGAAGCGTCAGTATGCATTTATTCCATTTCATTCTAAACCAGCCCCTTCTGTTCAGTACTAATAAAATAAAACAAAATATGAAAGATCTCTGTGGGTTCGAAGGGGAATTTAAGGTCAGTCAAATTGCCTTCCTCCTAAGAGACTGTATTATTGTTGTTATGAAAATATTCAAAGTCTTTTTATAATTGTGAAACAATGTATAAAATTCCCAATATCATTAGTATTAGGAATTCATCAATAACACATGTTAGACCACCTTCAGGCTCGGAAAGATCAATTAAAGTTATTTTTAAAATACTCGTTTTTCCCTGGAATGTATTATAAATTGTGTATTTTTTTTAGTGAAAGAAGAGGGAGATTCCTCCTTTTACATATAGTCTGAAAATAATTAGCTGAGAAGAAATGCCATTTCTCTTTTGAAGAATCCCCAAATCCATTTGTTTGCTTCTGTGCTTCTTGTACCAGAACTGGCATGTGCCGGAAACCGTTGAAGAAACAAATGAGAAAGTCCAGACATGCTGGACCTCTTTGTTTCTCAAGCCTTCTTGATAACCAGTGATAATATATGTAGTGGTGATCTGCAAAAGGCTCCAAGCCCTCTCTGCTCTGTGAAAGGGGCTCCTTACCACGGCTGGCTTAACCCGCTGCTGGTGGGTGCTGGGTACCCGAGGACGGTGGCCAGCACAGACTCCTCACTCTCGGGGTGTCGCCGAACCTCCAAATCCAAAGGATCTCGTCACAAAGCCAGTTTGAATTTTGCTCTGGAACAAATATTCAGCAGAGGGTCTTTGTGTGAAAATCTGGAGGAGCACTCAGTGGGGATTTAAAAAACAAAGCAGAACATTTTGGTTTCTGAATTCATGACACATATCATGTGTCTGCTTAGTATCTCTTCCTAAGCATTTTAAAGAAGGCAGGTATAAACGTATTGATATCTTTACACATCCAATAGTTTTTAAAATCCTGACTGCATTAGTATATTCACATCTGTGCTAATTAGCTGTCATTTACAAAATACTATTGTGATTCTGGAACAACTCATACATCTTATACAATCTATACCCATGGTTTGCAGGTATGGCTTGACACAACTGTTGCCATACTATGTTAACAACTGGGCCATCATTTCCAGTCTTTCTTTAGAAATACAGCAGTGTGGTTTACATTGCAAAATACTGCCTACACCAGTGACCTGATACTCCTTTACATCACTTATTTCAGAATGCATGTTAATACAGAGGAAATGGGGCACTCCACAACTTCTGGAATCAAATGTTCCTTTACTGGAGGTATTTCCCTTTCTTTAAGGAAAAAATGATTAAATTAGGAGTCAGAACTTCAAGTGAAGCCACAGCAGTTGCGAGAGGGATTGTAAGGTTAACAAGCATTATCTTAAATGGCTATTTTTGCTAATTTGCGGAAATAAGGTCAAGAGGGGTAAAAAGCTGCAAAAGGCAGATTCTTGGGCAGTTTTGGGCCAGTTTTGACATGTCTGAATAAACAATGTTAATATCTGAAAGTCTCTGTGTTACTCATACCAATGCTTGTCTATACCTGCATACTACTTTTCACTTCTTCATTTTGGCCAATAAAAGTGTTGATAGCACTTGAAATAGCAAATCTATAACAAAAATAATGTGTCCCATTATCGGGGTTGTCTTCAAAATCATCGCAGGAAACATGTTCAGGCAAAGTAAAAAACCTATTGGGTCACTTCTAGTTATACTGGGATAGCTACATTGAGGAAAAATTGTTGTACGCATAGATTTTTTTTCAAGGACTTCAGATATAGCAGGTTATTAGTTGCATGAACTTTTCAATTTTGTTTTATGTTTACAGGAACTTTTGGCCCCAAGTCTGAGCTGTGGGAACTATCCTAGGGAAAAAAATGAATGCTTGGATATTGTGCCTTATCTTCAGGCTGTTTGATCACTGTTGCAATATATACTTCCCTGTCTATGAAGCAACGCACACAAGTCCAGCTCCTCAGTGTCACACAAGATTGCAGGACCTAGTGAGTAGTTCAGTCTCCTTGCGCTCCTTCACATTGTGGCAAACTGCTATTCTCTAGGACAGTCTACTAAGGAAAGAGAAATCAGCACAGTGTTGGGTTCACACCAGGGTGTTGACTTTTAGGAAAAAACCCTCCACCCTAACTCTACTGTCGTTGACTCCTGAAAGCCAAAGGATCCATGCTAGAGAAAAGAGACTAATGGGGCTGTCCTGGAGTTCAGGAGTCCGCCTGTAACCACTATGGGTTAAGTTGGAGAATGCTGCATTAACTGTTCAGCTTTCAATTCACAGCCAGCTCTGCTGGCAAATTTCAAGCATGATAAGAAGGGAGAACCGGCAGAAGACTTACCAGCTCCAGTCAGATGCATTACAAAGCATGACATTCGAAACAATTTCATTATTGTTGTTGTTGCAACTGAGGACTAGGTGCTAGTTACTACAGATTTACCTAAACTTTAAATTAGTTGTTACAGCAGATGCATTTTCCCATTTTGTTAATCTTTTTGTGGTTATTTAGTTAGTAATTGATTTTTGAAGGCAGAAGGTCTGTTATGGTTTTTTGAATAAGGCAATTGCCAAACTCAGAGGATTAAGCAGGACAGCAAGAAATGGGTCCACAGTTCAGATTTCTTTCTTTTTGAAATAGTTTCTATTTGAAACTTCTAAGAATTTTGTGGACCCAGAGAAAATATCCATGCATTGCAGCTCTTTTTACTGGGTGATTTGGGTTTTTTTTTTTTTGAGGTTATTGAGATTGGTCCTCAACTGTGAAAGACAGTCTCCTTCTAAATAAGATTATTGTAATTTGTGTTAACCTCAGAAAACTTAGAATACTTTACTGAACTCTGTAAGGCACAATGCAGCTAATTTTACTTCTAGAGATAACTTTAGAAATAAAGGAAAGTTAACTATACCTTTTACTTCCAGATCTTATTGGATTATCTGGTTATGATGTGAAAACAGAGGCAATGCTAATGACAAGGCTATACCAGTTAGAGCTGCACATCATACAGACAACAACATTAACAGCAATGTTGGACTTCCTGTGGAACATATTTTCTTTTTATTCCTCCTGTGTTTAATTTATAACAAATTTTAAGAATTCTTCAAGCTGTAAATGGAGCCGTTTCAACTGGTTTTATAATGGGAGATAGCAACATACAGTCTTCCCTTGTGAATAACTGTGGAGCAAATATGAAGTTTATTTTTACTCTTGCAAACAGAGAGGATGAAATAAAAAATAATACATATTTCTGTAAGCTGATTTTGTTTGATTAGGGAAGTTTTAAACAAAATTGAATCAAAAAGTTTTGGAAGTTAGAGAGGAAAGCAGATACTTAATTTTTAATTTGAAAGACTTTTAACTGGTTAATTTTCTTTTCGATTTTTTTTTCCACTGAGAGTAAGATAATACATCTTTTGTCATCTCTGACTTGCTAGAATTAGTTTGTTGTCTCTGATTGTTTCCTTGTGTTCCTTACCATTTATATAGGGATATTTCCATGCACAAACTGCGAGATAATCTTTATAAATTTCAGGAATATTAAGTCTTTTTTTTTTCTGGTAAAATTATTTAAAATAATCAACAGATATGTTCAAAAATATAAAACTACATTTGGATTATACATCTGCTGAAAACTGTGACTCAGGGGAGCATAAAACAGCAGTTTGAACTGTCTCCACAAGTACTACAGGCACAAATTGATCACTAATGAATTATTCCTAATGATTTGGTAAACTGAGAACTCCTACTAGCCTGGTTATGAGCTTGTAGAGGTTTTCTCACTATAAGCTGTCATAAACTGTGAGGCCACTGTACTTTTTTATCTCCTGAATTAAATTTTTGTTTTAGCATCAAACAAAAAATACATAAAATTAAAACTGAGGTTTGGAAGACCCATCCGGGTCCTCCAACGTAAATTTTGTGCCAGGATTTCTCATTAGACAAATCAGCTGTAGTAACCTCTGCAGAACAGCACCATTCTTAATTGGTACAGTATTTTAATGATACGTGGATATTTAAAATAAGATTTTGAGGGTCATACAGAGTTGAACTGAAGCATTTATCTGCATTCGTATCTTCTGGGGCTTATCTTGCATTCCTGTGATGTTTAAACTTCAAAACTTCTCCAAAAGAAATGATGAGTTTGTATTCACAGGAAATGAACAGCCAAGGCCACAATTAAAGGGCAAAAGATTCTGCCCATTACTTAGCTAATGGCATTTCAATCCAGAATTATTATATTGAGAGGAGAATGTATATTAAAATTCCTATCTAGGACCACATGTATATGCGTGTGTTTATATGTGTGCATATATATGTATGTATAAAATGAGAATATTTGGGCCCAGATTCTGCCAGGGAATATATTAATATTCTGAATATTCATACTCTGATATTTTTCTTTTCAAAATCTTAGAAAGCTAGTTATTACTAGTGAAATGTTAGTCCAATGTAAGTAATGCCATCTTCATAAAAGGATTAAGGTTAAATGAACAGAAATCATTATATGTTATGACCAGTGTTGTATGAAGATGAAATCCTCACCTCTGTAGAGTACAATTGATAAATAAACTGCCAAATTCTTTCACCTTTTATTCCAATATGATATGAACTGAGCTAGTATAGTTGACTATATATGACTGTATAGTTTTTACTGATGAACTGTCTCTGACAGTAAAAAACTGGGACAAAACATCTCCAATTATCATTTCACTTTATTGTTACTTAGGAAAAATTGAAACAGTTATGTCATTTCCCTGACCATGTGCTGCCATATGACATACAAAGGAAAGAGAAATCTTTGTTATGGACTTTATATATAAAAATAATAAATTAAAAAAAAACACCAAACCAAAATCCAGAAAAGAAATGCAATAAAGACATAAATGTTACAGTAGAAATAACATTTCAAATTAGGAAAGATTTTAGTTCTTACTGTAAATATTCTATGAAATTACTTTTCTCCTAATATAAGATGATTAACAGATCCCACTTACATAGCAAAAATGAAGTTGTAATTTTATTCTTGTAGCTTAAGATCAGAAAACCTCCCATATATAAAAATTAAGCGTTAACATATTGGTCAGCAGTTCTGTTTCAAAAGACTTTGGTTTGTCTACAGTTCTGTTTCTCATTTTTATAAAAGCATGGGATCATAAAATGTATATTGACAAGGTGTCATGCCCATTACTCTCTTTTTTCTATGCACATCTTTTCATATGTTTGCCTATCTGCATATGCTTTGGGTTTTTACTATGTAATCTTTTTGAAGCTAGAATCCTGTCAATTTTTGTGTTAATTATCATAACGATAGCCACTTCCCATCAGAAATAAACAGTAGATAAAATTACTAGGTTTCATAGTGGGAGCCATTTGACCTATACACAGACCTTTCCGAACCAACAAGACTCCACAATAATGTGTTCAGTATACTCCACTGGATTTACAGAAAAGAATATTAGAGAGTTATTAAATTGTATGCTGATCTAATTTGCGCTTTCATGCTTTCACCCAAAAAACGGTCTGTTAATACCATGATAGATTCAGCTCATTACTTCAGACTATCTCTGTTTTTCTATTTCTTAATAGCTGAATACAGATGCTACTCAGACTTCTGTTCTCACAGCTTCTACAGGACCATTAGAAAATGACTTGTGAGAAACAGTGTAAGTCTCTACATTTACTTCAGTTGTGCTACTTCATTAAAGATCTCCTGAAGAGGTCTAAATGAATAATGAATATTTAAGGAGCTTTTTAAGCAAAATAAAAAAAAAATCAAGACCTCAGAATTCTAGACCTATGCTTGTATTTCCCTTCAATAACATTTTCAGAGGATTTTATTTGATCAAAGAGACTTCATCCACATTTCCTGCTGAACTTGGTGATGTGAAGCCATTCCTCAGGGACTGCAGTCCGGGAAACCAAACTTGTGAATTGGCAAAGATGTTCTGAGGTACTCTGAAATAAAGCTGAAATTGATGTGAATACTAGCTGGTGCACAGGTTTAGATTTCTTGATGATGCTGGTTGCCTGGTAACCAGCAAAATGCATATGTCAGAGTTCAAATGAAACAGCTGACATCAGTCTCTGCAGGGTAAGGAAATGGAAAACCAGTGATTAGCTCACCCAGATTGGTATATATAGGAATCCTGTCTTGTTTTCATATCATTGTATATCTAAACTGATTCCAACCTTAATTTACCACAACATTTGTGGTAGTTCTTAATTAGGGACGATATTTATGCCTTTTAAAAGATGGTTTTCAATGTTTATTTGCAGAAGGTGTGTAGTGCCCCTGCTCGGTAGCATGCACTGGAAAAACTCTGTTTGCTTTGTTCTGCTACTAGCTGGACAGCAACTTTTTTACTTTAACACAAAGTCACACTGTATTTTGCGTGTGGAGTCACTGGACCTTCAAAGACAAAAGTCAGCTATATTGCATGGGAAGTCACAGGACCAGAAATAGATTTTCAAATACATCATTTCAGTAGTTGTTTTCTTTCGCATGTTCCTTCAGCTGAGCCTTTTATTCTGTGCTGAAAAGTACACAAGAATTCTTGCAATTTTTTTAACCTTGTTTTTTCAAATATTCAGAAAACTATATTATATCTGTATGTAAACATCACAAGAAACTCCCTAATTACAGTTAGATACTCATTTTTGCCTACAGGCCACTAAGATTCACATTTTCTGTGATCAGTGTACTTCTTTATTCCCAGAATTCATAGGAAATATAAAATTTCCATTAAGATTTCTTTTTTCAGGAGGTGGTGGCGATTTTAGTCTGGTGTCTTACTTATTTAAAAACTGTAAGTTATTTATTTATGTTTTCACAGTCTTTGTTAGAGTAGATGATACATCACTATTAGAAATGTTTTTAGTGTAACGATTTTTTTCTAAGATTATGCATCACTGTTGAATTAATCTGTTTTATAACAGCTACATAACACTTGTGTGTTTAGCCTAATCTTGTCATCTCACTGCCCTGTGATGCCAGTGGAGAGGGGCAACACAGATTGTGACAAATTTCCATCTAAGGGTGCTAAGTGATTCCATTAGCGATGAATGAAATAGGTAACTATCACAGGTTCTTTAAACATCAAATATCAGATGGAACAAATTCACCATTTATGGTGCCTTTTTTTTCTTTTTTGAGGAAGTAACAATAATGTGATAGGAATAAACATTTCACATTTCAGTTGCTTATAATCATTAGTAAAAACAAAACAGCTAATCCAGGAAATAAGAAAATCTATTAGTAAGCATTTCTAAAAATCTTTGGTTTAAGTGACTTGCTCATCACCAGGGCAATGCTGTTATGAAAAAGATCCAACCATGGTATTAGTATATCTCATACATGAAATAAGCTACACATAAAATTATTTTCCTTTTTTTCCTGAAATCATTGCCCCACACACAATACGTTTTCCAAGGCCTGCAATAAATAGAGCTGCACAATTTTCATGTTTCTAGAGTGGAGCCACTATCCTTTCTCTTTTGCATATCTGACTTTTCCTTTATCTTTTTACATTCTCTTGCTCTTCACTGTCAAAGCATCCACAACACTGCCAGTGAGAGTATGAGAGGGAGAACCTCGGGTCTCATATCACGGGGTTGAATTCACAGATGGTTACGGAGAAGATGGAACAAGCAATTCTGAGGAAATTCCCTGAAGTTCTCACATCCCGGGGATCAGTCCTAAAGTGTCTGTTGGAGGTAGTGAAGGTGCTGCCTCTTGGCTTGCTGAAGGAATGTTTGTTGCAAACTCATTTTTGGGAGACTTTAATTAATCTAACACTATATAATTTAAGATTTTTGTTTTAGAGATTAATATCTCAGCAAATTTGGATATATTTCAAGGCAAGACAAGAAGCACAACAGTAGCACAAAATACACTATTTTGTCACTGTGATTGAGCAGGTCCCTGCTCTGAAGCAGTGAGATCCTAGACATCCTCAGTTATCCACAGTGTCATTCTGAGAAATGAATGAAAAAATTCACTGGAATAAAAATAAATAACTTTCTTCAGTTATAGCTTACAAAGAGTATTCTATACTGAGCAATAGATGTTAATATAGTTAAAAGGGTAGGGACAGGGAAGAGATGACACTTTTTAAGAGAACTTTAAATAGCATCTGGAAGCACAGGTGGAACAGGAAGAACCTGGGTGACTAAAGCTAATATCCAGAAATTGCAGTCAGCTATCAAATGGATGTATTTTTGAAAAAAATCAATATCATGCTTTTTCAAAATATAGCATAAGCCATAAAATGCATCTTTTGCCACTTAAGCAGTGAACCTTGATAAGAATGATTAGAAAAAAAATAATTGTATTATTGGTTTCTTATCCTTGGTTTAAATAATAACATAACATTAAAAGATGCTTTAAATAGACACTAACATTTTATTTGCCAGTGTATTTCAGATGTGTTCTTCATTGCATTTACACTTCTTTCAGTCTGGAAAATTAAAAAGGTTAGATTGATTTTTACTTAGAATTGTCTGTACTTGAAATACACAGTACTGCAAAATTCTGAATACAAACATCTGAGGGAAAAAAATTCCTTTGTTTTTTGTTTAGGTTGTGGTGTCACACACACACCCCCTCCCAGTTTGGATAGTTTCTCACTGGATAAACAATGAGTGAAAACAACAACAACAACAAAACTTTTATTGGCCCTAAATCTTCATTAGGTATTCATCGTCTGAATAATGCCATAGACATGTCGCCACTAATTGGATTCAGAATAAATCTCCTGAATTTTATTAAATTACTTGATAAAACTGAAGTTTTAATCCTATTGCAACAAAATCAGTCAAGAAAATCCCACTGTTTTTAGTTAAGGTGGGAGCAAACCAGTGCATTTTTCCCAAATTTACCAACAATGTTCTCTTTAATATCTTTATCAGTGATCTGGCTCAGGGGATTGAGTGCACCCTCAGTAACTTTGCAGATGACACCAAGTTGCATGAGAGTGTTGATCTGTTTGAGGGTAGGAAGGCTCTACAGAAGGATCTGGACTGCCTGAATGAATGGATCAAGGCCAATTGTATGAGATTCAGTACGGTCAAGTGCTGGGTCCTGCACTTGGATCACAACGACCCCATGCAATGCTACAGGTTTGGGAAAGAGTGGTTGGAAAGCTGCTCAGTGGAAATGGACATCAGGGTGTTGGTCGACAGCCAGCTGAATATGATCCGGCAGTGTGCCCAGGTAGCCAAGAAGGCCAACAGCATCCTGTCTTGTATCATCAGAAACAGTGTGGCCAACAGAACTAGGGAAGTGATCAATCCCCTGTACTTGGCACTCGTGAGGCCACACCTTGAGTACTGTGTTCAATTTGGGTCCCTCTCTGCAAGAAAGACACTGAGGTGCTGGAGTGTGTCCAAAGAAGAGCAAAGAAGCTAGTGAAGGGTCCGGAGCACAAGTCCTATGAGAAGTGGCTGAGGGAACTGAGGTTGTTTATCCTGGAGAAAAGGAGGCTGAGGGGAGACCTTATCACTCTCTACAAGTACCCCAAGAGAGGTTGTAGCGAGGTGGGTGTCAGTCTCTTCTCCCAAGTAACAAGCGATAAGACAGGAGGAAATGTCCTCAAGTTGTGCCAAGAGAGGTTTGGATTAGGTATGAGGAAAAATTTCTTCACTGAGAGGTTTGTCAAGCACTGGAACAGGCTGCCCAGGGAAGTGCTTGAGTCACCATACCTGCAGGTATTTAAATGACCTGTAGGTGTTGTGCTTAGGGAAGTGGTTTAGTGGTGGACTTGGCAGTGCTAGGTTAACAGTTGGACTTGATGGTCTTAAAAATCTTTTCTAATCTAAATGATTCTATCATTCTATAACTATAATAAATCTCTTGTATTCTTAATACTACAAGGAGACACTATCACTGAGAAAAAATAGCCTCTTTCCTGCCAAACACTGATAAAATTATTATTTTTTCTTTATAGAGAAAATGTGGTGGGAGCAGTCTAGGATTTCAACTTTTATTCTTATATTCTTTATTATCTTTAAATATATCTTTAGAAATCACTTCACTATTTCCTTTTACTTATTGCATTCATTCCTTTAGGCATTAGTGATGATGCCAGCTTCCTCTGAACTCCCTCTTAGAGTTCTTCGAAAGTGGAAAGGAATTCCTCCTTGCTCTCCAGTTCCAGACAGTCTTACTTTTCTGATGCTATTTGATAGCTGGGAGAAGCCTGTGTCTCACATGTGCTCACTTTTGTACTGAACACAAAGGGCACCTTGTACAGAAAGGACAAATGAAAAAAATCAAGTTTTGACAGATATAGCTGCTTCCGGGTTTAGTACAAAATACTGTTTTATCATTAAAACATAGCATCCTATTTCTTTTCTGCAGGAAGTTACATTTCTTTACTGAGAACATACCTATTTACTTACGTTTTGGTACTTGTGTTATTCACTTTAAATTCTGATATCTGTAGGTTTATATATATTATTACCAAAACAAGGCATTTACTACACTGTTCGAATTTACTGAAGCAGTCTTAACATTTGTCTGATTCTTGTTTTCAGTTACAGAACAGATGAGCAGAGGACAATAACCTGTGATACAAACTGTCACTATTACACTGTTATCACAACGGTCACCACTTAAATTATAAAGCTATTACTCGGAGCTTTGCATTTAAGAAAGTGGCAGACTACCTTATAGGAAGATATAAAATTATAGGAGGTAGAAATGTAAATGCTCTGCTTGATCACCTAACTCACCTTTCTGCTAAAAGGATAGCTGTCTGCCATTGCTCTCTTCAAACCCACTTTGACCAGAAAAGCTGACCACTTGCCTTGGCATTTTTGTGTTGTAAAAGTAATTTCTGGTGATAGGAGATTAATATGTCTCTGGAATTGGATTTGAAGCTACGAGGAGCCTAAGTTTTTTATTTTTTCTCATGAATTTTGCCTCAAAACTCTTTTTTTTTTTGTGTAGGATTTCTATGGAAGTTACCAGAATTTTACCAGTGAATTGTCACTATGAGCAATCAGCAACCTGAGAAGACCGATAGTGTATTAGAGTTAGCAATACAGTATAAAAATCTTGGGTTGTAAATATTATTTTCTTCACAGAAAGCAATTTAGTCATAATATACATCTGGTAAGAAATAACAATACTTACTCTGTCCACGAGTAGTCTACAAAGAGAATATGTAACTACTCATTTAAATTCACTGGGCTCTGGTTCATTTTAATTTAGCAATACTTTGCAGCCACAGGTTTTATTCAGTGTCTGAGAGCAATTTAGTGCTTTCCAACTAAGGATGTAATGTTTTCCAACTAAGGATCTAGTGTTTTCCAATTAAGGGAGAAGTAAACTTTGTGGGAAACAGCTATAGTAGACTTACATACTTAGCGCTTTTACTAATGATACCGCTGATTTATCTTTTGAACTGGAAATTATTTTATTAGTTCCACCTAAATTCCCTGTTTATTTGCTACCCAAATTATATCTCTGATATCAAGCATTCACATTCTCTGCTTTTTGTTCTTGCCACAATCCAAATAAACAGCTGTCCTTCTCTCTTTCGTACATCACATCCTCAGTTCACATTTCTGCATGACATTCCCATGCGTCTGGATAATCTTGGGGCTTCTGGACAGAGCAAATTAGAGATTCTGTTCTGCTTCCTGGACTGGGCCATGATTTCATATCCATGACATAGTAATTAATTTAACAATCTCAGACTTACTTACAAAATTGCTGATGTCCTCCTAGTGCTCTTCCTTCATCTGTACTAGGAATGATTGTATAGGTTAGGAGTTGCCCATGATGCCTAATTTGAAAGAAATTGCTTGTGTGTCCATATTAAGATATTTACCTTGCTATATTTCTTTCATACATGGTGGAAAGAGATGGTTCTTTAAAAGGTGATTCTGAGAAGGATACTGTGTCTTAGTTCACTGCATTAAGCTCTGGATAGAAAAGCTTCTTCTGAAGAGCTCTGTTGGGACTATCAACAAACAAGCTTTCTGACTGGCACACCTAACCTAACTTTAAGAAGTTAGATAATGTGAAACTCTCCTTTTAGCATGCATATGTTTGATCAGGATTTGGTGTCTTCCTGTGTTCCTGTGACACAATGGATTCCTGGCAGTTAGGAGACAGATGAGGCAACTGAAATAGGATATACCATTAAACCAAGATAGAACTTAATGACTATATTCTAAATACTTTAAAAAAAGTATCACCTTTTATTGTGATTGAATTTATGAAGTGTTCAGCTCCTGTAAATATTCCAGCAAATTAGTTTAGGTCCAGAAGCTATCAGTCACATAACAGAGATCTTTATAAGAAAGCAAAATTTATTTTTCAAAACATAAATATTTTCTCTGTTGTGCATGTGAATTTCATTCTGCTGTTTGTGTCCAGTAAGAACTATTCACTGCAGTGTCTATTTTAATTTAAATCTCCTACCTCAATTACCTTAGGAAACTATTTTGTAAAAGATTTTAATAAGGAGTTGAGAAAAATGTGAGCCAATTACAAATAGCTCAGGTGAAATCAGACTTTAATTTAATTTCATTTCATCATGATGGAAGTAACTATTACTGAATTTTATAAATAGTAATATTAATTTTACTATACTTATTAGTACTTGTATAGGTATAGAAAACTTCCTGTTTTCCTGCAAATTTTGTAATATAACTTCATTTTTAATCTATTCTGGATATGTTCACGTAGAACTCCTCTCAATTCAATATTAAATCACATTACAAAGCCAAGAATTGAAAACAATAAACCACAGTCTTAAATTAAGGCCAAAAAGAAAGCGAAGACCTTATTTTTAAGAGCAAAATTTTGAAATTACGGATCAGGATAATATACAGGCAAGTGTGTGAGTAAATCTTATGAGCTTGCACACATAATTTGCATAATTGCATACACAAATGCATAACAGGCCTTGAAACAATGATTGTATGAACAAATAGTTTGTCAGATGCATACGTATTGTCTCAGCTTAAAGGCTGATTTCTAAGTGTTAAATCTCAGTGATGAGCACCTTGGTGCTTGTATTGTTGTGCTCTTCAGCTTGAATTGCAGTAAGTTTTACTATACAACCTTGCTTTAGGATTTCATCTTTAATGAAATTCCACAGACCTACGTGCTGCTTTTTATCTTGAAGCATGTTTGTCAATTGAAGAACACAGCAGCGGACAGGCAGGAAGTGAAACACAATCAGATGAAGTTGACAATGGCCTGTTTAAGTATTAAAGATAAAACATGTGCAATTCTGAAGATTTTGGCACAGCTGAGTAACAAAAACCATCAGCACCCAGCTTCGCGGGAAGGAGTTGTAGATATGCTCAAAACCTTCCCTTCATTACATCAACCTGCCAGTCATGAAATACCCTGGCAAATGCCATGTGCATGTATTTGTGAAAAGTAATATGAAACCCGCATTTACTATTTATCTTTATTATTGTCATAAGAGTATCACATTTTTGTATACTCGTTGTAGCATAACATCTTTGTGGCAGTTTTCAGACAATAAAAGAGAGTTTTAGACACTTCCAGCAGGCAACGGGTACTCTTGTGTTTTGCATTGTGCTTTTGAAGTGGATACAAGTGAAACTGGCAGCTTATTGCAGTATAGGTTCTCAAAAAATCATTTCTAGATTTTTATCCACTATCCAGATACTAGCTCTTGACAGGAGAGACCTAAGGCTTGGGACATTTCTTTTAAGTTAATAAAAAATTTCAACTTTTTAAAGCTTTCAGAGGGTTTTACATCAAGTCTATTTCTATTGTTACGGCCATGAATAAAACACAAGGTACGTTTACAATACTCCAGTTCCATTAGGACTTCATAATTTGTTACAATAGACAAAAGTTAAAATAATTTTGGGACTGCTCACAAAAATTGACGCTTGAAGATAGACAAAGTGCAAGAGAATCCAGCCTACAAGATATTGGTATTGTCATCTCACTCTGAGAATTATCTAGCAATGTTTCTTCAAGTGGAGCTAAGTATATTAAACTAAAAAAACATTGCAGTTAACCACAACATTGTACTTGAGGTGAATGGTGTGTCAGCAGTAAAAATGTAGCTGAATCTTGATGGCCACTAACTATTATTGTTCTGATATCAGGAAAGAAGTCCACAATGCAAGGCTGGAGATTAAAGTTCATGTTCCTTTCAGCATACAATTTATTATTAAAAAAATGTGAAAAAGTTCAGAAAATGGAAGTTGAAAATATTTTTACTTATGTAAGGGGAAGTTATTGAGTACTAGAAGACTCTTCAATTGTATAAACAACAATGAAATCAACAGAATAACAATGATATATATATATATCTCAGGCTAAATTTTCTACTGTTTGATCTCTTCAAAACCAGATTGAAGATCTTTCCCTCTACAGTCATAAACTATTAGCTAGGTGCAGTAATTCCTGCATAAGTATTATGCCTTTACCACAGGGTACGTTGCACTTATTGAGTGTTCTATTCTCAATATAAATTAGTAGCTGCTTTTAATAAGTTAGGGAATTAAATAGCCAGTTTGGATTTTGAAGTAGTTTTGAAGTTCAGCCTACTTAGAGACATGCAACGTACAGCTGCAATCCATAAAGATATCACAAATATCTTCTTCAAAAATTGGAAGCACAAGTTATGCTTATTTTTTATTTTCCCAGGTGACAATTATTTACATATGACAACAGTTCTTTGTATATAGCTAGGTATGCAGAGACATACATATATAATATATATATATATAAATATTTACACATGTTAACATTTCTAAAATTATTGCCTCATTAAAAGACTGATTCGCTTTTCTTCCTGCCCTTATCAAAAAAAATACGCATTTTATGGTAGCAGTTACCCTTTTAGCACAAAAGGCATCATTAGGATATATTACACCAATATCTAAGTATTAGCTTTTATGTGACCTGGTAGATATGACACATTATCTCTCTTATCTTATTACACTCCAAGGCTTTGTGCTTTGATGGTATGTTACAGTCAAAGTGTTCCAAGTTGTAAGAAACTTTCAAGTACTTCAAAGTATTATGAAAAGGGCAATTACAAAATTGCCTACAAGCAAACACAAAACATAATAATGATAAAGTTGACCCTTTCTTTCTTTTAAAAAACTGTGAGTTTAATTTTTTTTTCAGTGATCAAAGTGAGAAGCAAGCAGAATACACTTCAGCTACTCATAATTTCAGCATAGCTGGGTATACTATATAAATTTCTTTCAATATCATTACTGATAGATATCTTACTTGATTTGCAAAGTATAAAACAAGATAAAAACCACCTGTAATGTCAAATCGACATCTAAACATTATATTTCATATCCAAATAGACCAATAAAAAGGAATTAAGCTAGTGCTTTTTCACACTAAATCACTTCTCTTTTTTTTTAATGCTGTCCTCATAAGACTGTAACAAATACTGCATTGCAGTTTGCCTATTCGACCCTGTCTCTTCATCCTCAAGTTGTTTAAATCTCATTTCTTGGAGATGTCCCTCCATTACCCGCACCACTACTTGCATTTCTCATGCCACTTGAGAAGGAAAAAAAATAAATTATGCAGACTGGTTTTTTTTGTCTTGAACTCACTTTTTCCTTAATCTGTAGACAAAACTCTCTGCTATGTAATTGAGTAAAACTTTTCTGAGGACCAACTAAGTAGACCTCATTTCTATCAGCAGAGATCAGTTCTGCCTACAACGGAGTGTAAGAGGGTGTCATGTGGATGTGGATATGCTTAAGCCACATTAATAACAGTGGTGACTTCTGATCAAGTAGGCAGAGAAGATCTGTGTGCTTGGAAGTCTTATCACTTGGGAGAGAAGGGGAAGCAAATGAGTTCCATGGTCCCAGAATTTCCTTCTGCCACTTAACAACATTATAGAACATTTTAATTTCAAGACTTTTGCACAAATCCAGGCATGTTTTCCTAACTATTCTTCTATTTTAGATAAGAAAAAAAAAGGATCTATTTATGTATTTTTAAAAGTAATTAAATGTTTGGACTATTCCCAATTCTTTATCTTCTGTATCTGATTATCCTTTGAAAATACTGTGGATGCGACATTTTGTTTCTCACATACAAAACCTGTCATTGATGGATATGTTATAGAGGTAAAGCTTACATGGTTCTACTTTCAGGGAAAATGTAAATAATTTGTTCTGAAAACCTTAAAAGTGGCACTTGAGGATAATTCAGCAACCCCTATAGCAGATACTTATAAATTTGTTACCTGTCTACAGAAGTGTGAAGGGTTGTTTCCACAAGTTGCTGAAACTCATCTTAAATTGGGATTTCTTTCATGTAGCAATTGTTTAGGAGGAAAGTTATAACATTTACTAGAGCTGGTTATAGAAAATAAGACTTGTCTTTGATATTCTTCTTCCTTATAATTTTTGGTATGTTAATATGTTAATGCCTTCTAGCTGCCTAAGATTTTACTGCTAAATTCATTATATGCTTAAGGATCATCAGTTCTTGTACAGAAATAACTGTCTGAAATCACTGAGCAGCTTGGTACCTCTTTTAAGATCCTCCAACCAGATGTGCATTCTCATTTCTTAGACATCCAGAGGGATATAATATAATTGGTGTGCTCAGATTTTCCTTAATAAACATTGACATGACTGAGTGCTGTAACAGGTGCACTAGGAATGTCCGTATTTATTTCACTTGTGCTTTTAGATGGAGCACTACTATTGCAGTTTGTCGATTAACTCTGCAATTACAGCATTAACCCAGTATTTGAGAAAACTGAGTTCTCTGTCTTCCTAACTTCGAGATGATTTCCATACACTTTTCTTAAAGCAGTGCCCTAATCCTTTGCCTTTAGCTGGGCTGAGGTATATACATGTGTGTTGAATGCTCACTACTCTGTGTCACTTTGAGTAATGAATGCTATTGACGGTAACAGTAATAACCCAGATTCAGACAAAACAGAATTTTTTCTGTAATTTACTAGTTAGTGCTCAACAGGAAAAAGAAGAGGCGTCATGATCTTTGCTGCAAGGCTTGTTTGCATGTTTTACAAGGCGTAAACAAACCTGAGAGGACAAGTAAACTGCAAGAAACTGCATAGATACAAAACAGATTCTCTATCAAAACAACGTTTACAAGCTTCTCTGTGTTTCCCTGCAGTTCATTGTGCTTTAATTCATTCATTATATTATGGTGTTTGAACAACAGGAATTGAATCAATTGCATTTTTATATGGATTGTTTTTTTTTTTCAATTGAGACTGTTACGGGATGATTTACCTCAGCTTCTGNTGTTTCCCTGCAGTTCATTGTGCTTTAATTCATTCATTATATTATGGTGTTTGAACAACAGGAATTGAATCAATTGCATTTTTATATGGATTGTTTTTTTTTTTCAATTGAGACTGTTACGGGATGTTTTACCTCAGCTTCTGTGTGTCTCTTGAAAACAAGTTGAGTAAGTACATGGATAGGCACATTTAGAAAGAACTATGCTTCTTCAGCATGGTGCTCATATCATCTTCCTGCAGCAAAACAAATAGGTCACATAGCAATTTTATCCTCTGACATTGTGGCAGTCAGAATACAAAGGCTGATTTTGAGAAATGTTAATCACATCTCAGCTTCTTTTTCCTCTTAATTTTATGCTCATCAGTTTTATATTGCCCCTGAAATGAGGATTAAAAAGATGACCTAAATCATTCCTAGTAGCTGAATATTAATCCTTTCTGGGCTTCCTCAGAACATTTTTCTTTCTTGATTCCTTCCTGTATACCACTTTCTTATAGATGTCTATTCTTCAGGAATGTTTACTCAAATAGTGTTATCAAAGGATCTGTGTTCTTTGTGCTTACATTCATTGGCTGTATCCATGCTTTTGGTTCCCATTTAGCAGAACAGTCGCTATGTATTGGGTATCAGTGCTCTAGAAATCTTTGAAGACATCACAGATTGGAGTAAGAGATGTTCCCTGGTCTGAAAAACTAGGTTCTAAGTAGGCAAGAGAGAGAAGGACAGTGTAAAGGAAGCATTACTAGCTGTATTTTTACAGGTAGGAATTTGAGTCTCAGGTAGGCTTAGAAACTTGCCCAAGCAATACAGAATGTTATTCAGAACAGAGTCTGTAAAGTAATCTCTTACATTCCCTACTTACCCAGTTCATAAAAAGCAAAAACCTCAGTTCTGTTTTTTCAATTTGATTCACATCACCAAAATTTGAAAGATGCTGAGAAACTTTTCACAAAACTGATCCAACAATTTCCCACGTTTTTTATTTTTCTAAAAGTTGAGACCATAGTACATAAATAGTGTGTACATGCTGTGGCATAATAGAATTTTCGATTTCTAGCATCTGTAAGGTTGTTCAGACTTTTGTATACATATACCTAGACTTGTTCTTTATGAGTGAGGAAATACATAATCCCAAGAAAACTAAAATTCACCATTGTGTTTTTTCAAACTTGTGGTTTATTCAAGTTTCAAGAGTTATTTGCCCTCATTCTCCTGTATCTCCAAAAGTGTCTATTTCTTTTCCTGAAATTTCTGCTAATCACCCCAAATGCAATCTTTTCTCTGACTCTGTAGAGAGGTTATAATAAAACAAAGGCCAAAAGCACAATGAGGAGGGCAGTAAAAGTGAATGCCCTGTAACTACACTATCTAGTGTAATGAAAAAGAACTATAATATAAGGCACAAAAATGCATTCTGTTCGGCTTTTTCACTGCATTCCACTTAGAATCATCAGGTAATTTTGAGGAAACAGTCACTGGGACTTACTACTACATTGCAGATTTTATGTTAGGATATTTGAAGGTGTTATTTGGTTTAATTCCATTTCCTTCAATATAACAGATACTGCCATTTCCAAGGAGGTTATCGTCGTGGTTATTTTGTGGTTATCACTCAGCAAATTTACTTTATGACATTCAATAACCTGTCCTTTTGTCACGGCTTTCAAACAAATTTGTATACACCTCTTCACTCATGCACAGATTTAAAAAAAAAAATTAGCTAAAGTACATAGCACGGAGTGTATTGGACTACCATATACTGGCCTGATCCTACTGAGGCAGTACTTTCAATCACAAG
Source organism: Steatornis caripensis (assembly GCA_013398225.1). Classification (NCBI taxonomy): domain Eukaryota; kingdom Metazoa; phylum Chordata; class Aves; order Caprimulgiformes; family Steatornithidae; genus Steatornis; species Steatornis caripensis. The sequence continues at coordinate 395,292 of VZSC01015894.1, read as the reverse complement.
TGGCCTTATTGAATTTTATAGGTTTATTCATTTTCATAAAATTATGGAGGAATGAATTTCTGGGACTGAGATCTAAAACAGTAAAAGGTCTTTTAGGGTATGTTGAAGATTTTGTAGCCAGCTGTCTAAATGTCACAACCATCTGTTGAGAATGTTTTCTATATACATGAATGGCTGGTCTCTTTTTCCAAACTCCAGTTTGCTGAAAATGTAAACCAGATTTTCAGTTTTGGCCCACTATGATTACTGTGGCAGCGCTGGAAACTAGTTTTGTGCTTTGTAAACATAAAAGAATCAGCATGTAAGTTCTGACCATAACAGTGTCTAACTCACGGTATTCACGGTATTCATAAAATCATCGTCGGTATTCATAAAATTCATCACGGTATTCATAAAATACACTAACGCTACTCAACCCAACACAACTCAACCCAACGCAACTCAACCTAAACAAAAGCAAACCAAACCAAACCAAAACTTTCGAAGATCAAATGGTGTAAAAATACTTTAGCAGCTCTTTGTCCTTTTACACCTGCTTTGCCTAGGTTCCCAAGCTCAATTCCAGATCTTCTGTTTCTTCTGATCTGTTGATTTCATGTAGCTTTATATAAGTGAACAAATGTTTCCTCATCCAATCTTCAAAGCAGAGTAATGCAAAGGTTATTTTTACTCACTGTTGACAGATCTTTATTCCTGTCAATTAATAAGTAGGTTGTCATTTATTTTCCTTGTGAGTTCATGTAAGCTGCAGGGTGACTGGGGACACAGAGCTTTCTGCTCACATATGTTTTTTAAGCATCTGATGGGGACATTAGCAATTTCCAACTGTGGTATGTTATTAGAAACCTTTGCACACTCAATGTGAAATGATCTAAGATAATAAGGAACAGGAATGAATTAATATCATTAATTAGAAAATCTGATTGATTGAAATTAATGAAATAGGTTTGGGGGTTAGCTGTGCTGTTGCACCTTTTTTTATTATTATTCTTTTTTTCCCCTCTACCTCTCTGCAGAGAAAGTGTTTAGTTAGGATTAGTGCAACAGCACTGCTCCCATAAGTAAGATAAAAATGTCTCTGATGTTTAATGCACAATGAGCTATCCAGCAGAGACACTTTGGGGGCACTTGAAAATGTAAAGGGTGCAGCTTGCTCATGTAAATGAAGAATTAAGAGCTGCCTAAGAGATGCCATTGTTCATACAGAAATCATAAAACCTGTAGTCACATATTAGATTTATTTATAGGTTAGCCAGTACATATTCAGGTGTTTCTTCTTTATCTCATAGCTTTTTAATTTTTGTTTGCTAATATTTGACAAATTAGATTAATCTTGTATGCATAGCATACATAGGCATATTATTCCTTTATTATTCATTCTAGTGATTACTCATTCTATTTTGTTGGGTTTTTTCCATGTGATCTATCACATTTCTGAAAGCTCTGTGGCAGTGTTTTTGTTGTGAAACAGAGAAATTCTATATTGCCTCAGTCCTATAGGCATTAAATGATAATGATCAAACACATTTCAGCTACACACTCAATTTTTCTTAATAGAACGTTTGTCACAAACTTGACATGAAGTGGCACTGTACATGAAGACTTGCTTTACAAAAAGTTTGAGGTAAGCATGATATTTTATTTCAGCAATTAACATTTTTGCTAACAGGTAGATTTAATTATGCCTGAAATGTGTTCAAATTAGCATTAAATTTACCAGAATGTCTCACTTGTGAAAAAGAATAGAGTCACAAGAGTAAATTTTTGTTCACTCCTACTTACTTTTACTAATCAATAATGTGAAACACTGTCAGTATAATGACTGAGGAACTCTGACATTCCTCGTTTCAAGACTAAAACTTAAGAGTAGGCTTTAATCCACAAGTTAGGAAATATTTTGGGCATGTCAGAGAAAGGTATTTAGAACTATCAACTGTCTAATTTGGCCAGGACATCTGTACAAATCGCTACAGTTCTCACCCGAAAGTGCTAGCTTCTGGTGATGAAGTAGTCTGGTATGGATCTTCTTGTTTTGCTCCTGCTGGAGCTCTGTCACTTCTGTAAAACTCTTACAGTGTTTATGCAGTTAGCACAGATTTGTTTTGAAAGACAGGCAAGACTGAAAGCATTCCCCTCTCAAAAATATTTTGAAGCATGGTGTCTAGAATATTCTCATAAAAGATAGGAGATATAAGTTTAAACCCACGCAGGCAGAAGAAGGAATTGAAGCTGGGGTTTCCATATCCCATAACCTCTGGGTTTAATCAAAATGAAAGAATATTCAGCTTTTGGATGAGTATTTGTGTGTTACAAATACTAAACATTTCTTTTCAGCTTGAATAGAATGCTGTGTTTGATACAATTGAAGCATTTTCAAATTTTTATGTCTCAGGAAAAAAAAAAGATAACATTTTTGTGTTCAATTTGAAATGGTTATTATATATTAGATTTTTCTTCTTTTATCTGCCAATAGAAGAATCAGTTTGAACAACAGTAAATCAGATTGCAAATGTGCTTGTGTTCTAATGATTTTGAGCATCCAGAAATCACTTGCCTTTGACATGCACCACAATCCATCTGTTCTTATCAAAAAACATCACCTAGAAGCTTTTCTAATACTAATGTATTTACGTTGTGTAAAAGCTACTACATGAATGCAAAATTTGAAAATCCGCAAAACAAACATAAAGTTATCAGTTTGTTTTCTGATGTTATTTAAGGATAAAACAATGTAGGAAAAAAAGAAAGAAAACAAGAAATTCAAGTACTTCTAAAGCAGGCAAACCTTTTAGATTTGCAATCTTCTCCATTGACTGCAATGGGATCCACATACTCCAAAAGTGACAAAGGAAACTTAAAAATTTTAAGTGCTATCATCCACCAGTATTATGTTTTAGAAGTACTCAGAAGATTTCCTACCACCTAGAGAGGGGAGTTCCATTATGATAAAATGTACTGTTTTATCTGCCATCTGATCTGCATTATGAAACAATTGCAATTATGTTGTGCTAGGTATCACCAAAAACATTTTGCTTGCAAACTCACTTTCAATTTATTTCTATCTTTATTAGTTTAGGTAAAATCTAACCCTATCGTAGAAAATATTTCAATCTCTAGCAGGAGAAGTTGAAAAATTTGAAAATAAATGCTGCATGGAATATTATCTTCCCTGAAAAGGATGTTTGGAAAGAATAAAGGTGCAAAGTTTTATTTAATAATTGATTATTAAGTCCAAAGTGGTTATTCCCAACTTAATAGATGTGGGTAAAATGAAAGCAGTGATATGGGTCTGAAAGTATGGTGGAAAGAGGTAATATCCCTAACAGCAGAGGTTTTCTAAAAAATATGTCTGTTTTATGGAGTCTGGTTCTACCCATGAATACATATGCTTCATGAGTAGAATTTAGCTTTGCCATAGAAGTGACCCTAGTAGGCAGAGGCTAGGTAGGTTATGATTCACAGTAAAGACCCTTCTGAGGGATAGGGCCATGGAGAGGTATTGCCAGACTTTCCAGGGCACTTCTCTGGAGGCTGGAAGGACCTTAGGAGGTAATCAGTTGTAAATGCCCTCTGGAATGGAAGGTGAAATTTGTGGGGCAGCATGTCGATATTGGGATCAAAATCTTCTGTGGTCCTAGCTTTGGGAAAAATACGGCCCTGCAGTCAACCTATGTGTATGCTGTAAGGAGGAGGATGTTTAGTGAATAGTCTCTATTTAGGTGTCTTTATATCCTTTGCAGAAGTTAAACTTGAAAGAAAAATTCAGTCTGTCTTGGCTTGACTTCTATTGTATACCGTAGCGGTTCATGAAAATTATTTTTCTATATTATTAAATTTTTTTTATGTCTAAAAAAGCCTACAAGGAGAACAAAGGTCAGAAAATTGAGAGGGAGGGAAAGGGAATGAGGTAATTCAAAACACACTTTAATTTGAAAAAACATTTTGAAATGAATGGGCAAGAGTCTTTCATTTGAATAAAACCCATCATTTTTATGCCTTCGTTTTAATTGAGAGAAAGATAAACTGGAATATGAGTAAGGTAGTGGAGTTAACATCTATTGCTGTGATTTCAGTGCTTTGTTTTGAAAAAGAGGAAGTCTCATTAGCTTTTGGCTTTCACTATTTCACTAGAAAATGGAAAATAATTGGAAATAATAATAGTAATTTGAGTATCTCTGACTACTGATATTCATAATGATAATGATAATCTGTTACAGAATTTTAAAGGAGAGTACACTCATGTATATATCCATATACACACAGGTAAGTGCATACTCTATTTATATAACACTATTTCATGCACTCTGAAATACACATGTATATGAGTGTGTTTTTACAAATGCACACACATTGTATATGGATATTCTATGTTTGAATACTCTCTAATTTTTCAGACTTGAAATTTATTCATGAATTAACGTCTGTATTTGTAGACAGACTGGGTACAAGATATAAATATGTATATGCTTGAAAGGTTTGTGAGGTAAGGAAATATTATGGTTACAAATAAATAGCAATTTTTTGACAGGAAAATAAGGAGAGTTAGACAAAGAACAAGAGAGGTAAAAATTTGGTTGAGATAGAATGTGACCCAGGTATTAGTTGTGGTACCAATCTCCAAAGATTAGAGAGTTACTTATTTGCCTGAATTCAGGGGTAAATAACTTAGGATTGCTGTGAGTTTTCAAGTTATGACTCTGTAGCTTAACCAATATTATTTTCTTGTTTAAAGTGGAATTTCACATTCAAGATCTTAAAGTAATAGAAAAAAAAATCAAGAAGCATAATAGCTGATGTTTTAAATTATTTGAAAAGGTTAACCTGTCCAGAAAGATGAAACTAAATATAGCTAAGGAAATTCTACAATATTTCAGTCCTCTCCTGATCTGCTAAGGACGCCTCACAAGTTGTGTCGTCCCATCAAATTTAAACATGTCCTCTGCCAGGCTTGGGAGCTCAAGGAAGGAAGGCTGTTGCAGCTGAACATCAGTTTCTCATTATTCCCCCTATGGATTCTTGCAAAGGTGGTATTCTGAAGTAAGCATTTGGAGACATTTCCAGAACAAGTAGCATAAATGCAAGCTATGCTTTATATTTCCCAAACAGCTTTTGTTGGTCCTACTGAAGAGATAAGAAAGTAACCCATTGGTTCTCTACACAATTTTTGTGTTTCTTTCTGATTGTCATTGTCAAGACTTCTTATTACTATTTGTATTAATGCTTTTAGCTCTCTGATGCCACTTTGCGTGTATATTTATCTTCCAAGGCACAGGGCTTTGTTGATGCTGAAAAGCTGAGGTGCAGAGAAAGCCTCACAGAAATGTTCCAAGCATGTGGGGAGAAATCCCTACACCCCCAATGAAAGTCTGTGTCTAAAATCAAAATTTTGTCAATGATGCGGCCCGAATACCTCACATGTCTTGTCTGGAAACAAATGCGAACATGCCTGCCAGCTGTTAATCAATGTAACAGAGAAAAATAAATTTTTAAAATACTTGAGAGACTTGAACATAAGGAGTACCCTTCAGATCTTAGTAAAATTTACAGCCCTCTTCCCAAATATGGCTCAATGCTTGCAACATTGTTTCTAATCTTATTTTAATCTTTCAATTATGCATTTTTACAAATACATTATTTAATCATATTCATTATAAATGTGAAAGCTCCACTTGATGTTTCCACTCAGTTAAATCAGGGCAGACAAATTGAAAACCTTTATTACGCTCCTCTCCTCTCAAGAGGGTCACTGTAGCAGCAGTTGCCATGATTTGAATCACTAAAACGTTACTCGCAGTGAAAACAGAATTTAAGTAAAGAATGTTTATTGCATGATGTAGAACTACCACTGCCTGAATTCTAAATCTTTTTTGGTTCTCTCTGTTACCATGATTGATAGTTTGTGTTTTAAACTGAGTCAAATTATTCTGAATTAAAAAAAAAAAACGAAACTCCTGAATGGGGCATTCACATTTCAAAAAAGCAGATCAATAGCAGAACTATTCTGTAACAATTACTGTTAGTTACTATACGTTAGATTTCCAGCAAGCCCTCTGAAATTAAAGAACTGAAAATTTAAGCAAATCCGATAGTAAGAATTTGCCAGTTATATCTTACACATATACTCAGATTCTGTCACCATACTGTGCGTAAGTAAACAAAGCAAAGCAAAGTTTAAAAAAATAGCAAATATCTTGCTATTTGTCTGCTTTTCTGTAGGTTAAGATCTAGCATTTTGACAACTTTAATAGAAGTCAAGTTAGAAAAGAAACAATAGAATGAAATTATATTGGTAGAACCAGTGCCAATAAATATTTTGCTGGGATAGTATTGAACTGGGAAAGGTGGGGGGAATTTACCAGTTCTCATAATCAACAGAATGTTAAGAAAGTCTGTTCATAGTATAAGGGTAAATAAGGAGCTAGAGTTGTTTAAGTTCTTATAAAAAAAGGAATGTAAGAAATGTTTCAGGATACTTAGTCCCAGCTTGGTAAAACATCCTTCAGAAGTTATGTTTATGTACCAAATAAGTTTTCCTGACTGTGAATGAGAAGTATGTGCATATAGTCAACTTCCACCTTTTTAATTCTTCCTAACCATCTCTAGCTACATATAAGGCAAGCCCCAGGTATCTGGATCTGTGTAGTGACTGGGAGTTCTGCTACCTTGTGGGAGTGTTATAAAGATAAAATCACAGTATTTGGAGAGCACTGAGGGCTGCATTCATGAAATGACTTAGGCTTCCCATTCTTGCCCTACCTCTTGCTTGGCTGTAGCACTGAAGCTCCTTTCTGAATCTGCTGGTCATGGCAAGTTGTAACTATAATGACATAGAGGTTAGGTAGACACTGAAAAAAAGCTGGATACAAAAGGATATTGTGTAATCCTGCCATAAAAGAAGCTGACAAAGCCATACATCTCCATTTTTCTGTTCAACTTCTTTACACTATAGGTACAACTACAGCGAAATGCTGAGGATGTTGGCTATGCTACTAGGAGAGATGTATCACAGCATAATGATGAATTTGTAAAGGTAAACCTACAGATCTAGGTTCTGCAGATAAGTTTTAGTCCTTACTACTGAGGGAAAAGAAGTATGAGAACTTTGTGAAAGAATTATGTGGGATGTGTAGGAAGTTACCTGCCTTCTCCCTCATATTCTGAAGTTAACCTTCAAGTTCTTCAGCTGCTTTGAATAACAATAAATTGACAATAGAAAAAGGAAGCCAGCTAGTGTTCTATGAAAGGGAAAACAAAGTGAGATATAAATAATTTTTCTACTTTCACTGAAGACCCAAAGTCAGGACTTCAAAGAATCCCAAGGATGGAGACCAATGATATTTAATGCTTTTATTTACAGATATTGAAAAAATCTCAACAGACAGAATAATACTTATATAATAAAAATGCATGTGGAATATTTAGCAAAATATCCCAGGCTTGCTGTGATTAACTGATCTTATGTTGAAATCCACTTTTACATCTTGTGTAGATATAAAAAATTCTTTTTTTTTCTTCCTTCTGACCCAACGTTTAGAGTAGCAGCAAATTCTGTAAGTGCTGCAGCTCAAGCAAGTGAAAATGTGAATGGCACAGCCTGTTCGTTCCATCCATCTAGCTCTCAGCATAGCAATAATTGCTGCAGACATACCTCTAATAGCACTTTCCCTTTTGCATGTTGCTACAAACCATTTCTAAATTCTCAAAACCAAGTGGTATGTAACAAAAAATATTTGTGGTTGTCACCTCAAAATAAATTTTCCCCTTGTGCCCATAGTGAAACTGATTACAGGTTATATAAATGCAAGTTTTATCATGACAGCAGAACAGAACTGATATAGCATAATAATTTATTCATTAAAGTGTAAATGAGCAAATTATAATAAGATGTAGTTGCTTAGTTTGCTCCTGCTACTCTTATTGTAAATCTAAACACGTGTATTCAAAACTGATGGATGCCCAAGAAAAAGTTTTGCAAATCTTTCCAGTTTAATCTGTTCTGCCTTCCTTGTAACAGCAGTTATGATATTTTATTAAAGAGATAACAGCGTCCTGCAGTCATCAGATGGTGAAAGCTCATTAATGGCTGTCTGAGTGGGAAAGAAATTGAGGGTAGGGGAAAAGGAGTGGGGAGAATAAAAATGCAGATCTGCTGGATTACTTGTGCTAAAATGCATATGGGACTTAGTCATTGCAATATACTTTAATTATTCACAATATTTATTGGTGGCCAGCTTAAAACACTATTAAAAAAATCGAAACTTTTTAAAATTAATTATGGAAACAAAAATAGGAAGTAGCATTTACATCAGCATTTTCTTTTGGTTTGAGCTTTGAGATATTTAATATATTTTTCCTTATGGAGCTACAACAGTCATAAACTGACTTGCAAGTAAGTTTCAATTGTGTTTTGTCCCTATTACATAATTATCTAAAATCTATTCAATGGATACTAGCTTCGAGATGTTAGGCTATGTTATAGGGGTTGAGTTACAAAAATTTAAAATTAATTACTCATGAGATAAATCAATAATAACAGAGAAAAATAGTTGATAAAGACAGCACTGTTTCCATTTGCAAAAAATGTTATAGAGATTATCTGTTGACATTACATCAGTGTCCCCACCCGTGTTTGGCAGGTGAGAGTAACAGACTGAACAAGGGGAGTTATTTGTTCCCTGGTTCTTACACCATCCCCTGAAATTCTCCTATGTTACCCAGTGCTGATATAAGTTACCTCCAGGAGAAGCCCTGTAAACCTGTGTGGAGTTATAGGTATGATCATACAATGAGGAATCCAACATTTTATTGTTGCACCTCAAGAGCAATCCCATTTAGTTTCCTGAAGGACAAAGCAATTTTGTAATGCTTTTTATGTCTCAGTAGCAGGGGAAAAAAAAAATCCTAAACAAAAATAACCCTAAAACCCCTAGATCAATTAATCTTTCATAATCCTTCAAGGGGCAAAAGGAACAACCTGAAACAGAGGAGGTTCCATCTGAACGTCAGGAAACACTTTTTCACTGTGATGGTGATGAGGCACTGGCATAGGTTGCCCAGAGAGGTTATGGAATCTTTTATTATATGTAGTAATAGTTATATATAGCAGTATGTATTCAAGAAGGAATTCAAGCTGCTCTTTGAAACATTCTTTGGACCAGTACACAAATATTTTCATTTCTTGGTGTGATGAACATATAAACAGGGACAGAATGAAAGTCCTTTAACATTCCAGTTTATGCATTTGGTTAATGCATGAACAGTGTCGACTGTGCCTCAGTGACTGAGTTTTTTCTGCAGCTTGTTACATTTCATGGACAACAGGTAATTAAGTTTCATCGGCGTAATAACTTGGTCAGTTTTTAAGTGCACTTTACATTTATATTTTTAATGGAGTGGCAAATTTTCTAACCTTTTATAAAGACAACAGTGACAATTGCTTTTGCTTGAGTGATGGAGATAAATCTTTAACATCCCATTACTGTATTAAAACAGAGCAGCTACAGGCTTCATTGTGGCTGGCTTCAGATAGCAGCAGAGTCATGTGTGTTTGGGGTGGTCTGCAGGTGTGGAACAGCCAGGAGAGCCACTACTCCAGGGTGACATTTTCAGTTACAGAAATCACTCTAAATTTTGAGTCAGCCTACTGGGGGAGAAGATGCAGATAAATCAACCATTCAGGAGACCGATTACATCTTAGATCAAGCAGATCAAATGAAAGGAAAACTTAAACTCATTGAAGTAAACAGAAAATTAAACTAAATCAAAGGTTATCCTTGGATTAAGTTTATATCTATCTTTGATGATCGATCTTCCAAATAATCTTAGTGGTTAGTCCAATCTACAGAGGCTTCAGTAAAGCATTGATACAGTACCACATGGGGAACCACTAGCTGGGCTGGGAAAGTGGAGCAGTAGCACAAGAATTACAAAGCAATGATCAGAGCACAATCAATCAAAGTTTCAGCTATGTAGCTCTGTATTTTCCTGTTTTCCAAATATTGTTCAAAACCACAACTGCCCACCTTGGATCAAACACTGATTAATTCTGTGAAGACAATTCTGAAGACTGGAGAGGTGCTACTAGTGGAATCACTCAAATTCCAGAGTTAAGAGGTATAGCAATTTTGTTGATGACATCAAGCTCTGGAAATGTTAAGCTAGAGCATGTGGATAGTCAGAAATGGATCGAATACTGAGTGTCCTCAAGTGGCATAGCCGAACGAGGATGAAATTTTATAGTTACAGCTATGCACTTAAAGACTAGTAACAATAATTTTACTATTAGATCATTTATTGGTAATAAGTATGGGTAGAAAGTCTTGATTACACTATCTGGACACAGACAGTAACTCAAATACAGTTCAGCTTGCAAAAAATGGAGTGTTAACCTAAGATAAAGGCAAAGTTAACCTAAAGACTTGAGAGAACATTAACAGCGTTTCTAAGGCACTGAGAAGATGTTATCTTTGGTGCAGTGTTGTCAATGTCTAAGAAAGATAATGAAAGAAAAGCAGAGGTTCTTCACTTCAGCAGCTCCACATTCTTTAGAAACTGAACTCCTACTGAGGAGCCTAACGTCCACTGAAGTAATTGGTTTCAGTGGGAATGTGAGGCCTAAATAGGAGTGAGGCACACAAATACCTCAGAGGATCCAATCTTAAGTTTTGTACTTTAGCAAGAGAGTAGCTGAGAATGGATACGACCTTTGTTTCTAAATCTTTCAGGGACATAAACACTTGTGAGGAAGAATAAACACGCAACAGGCAATACTGGTACAAAAAGAAAAAAGTACACACAGGTCATGAGTAAATCTAGGCTAGAAACAGGTTTCTGACCACCAGAATAACAAAGTTAAGGGGCCGAAGTGAGGCAGGGACAACAACCTTCTGACTCGAATAGTAAGGATTAACACATTTTGCTACATTTATGAACAGGATTGTGAAATGTACTGACTTGTAACAATAAGGCTCTATATCAAACCTATTTATGGCCTATTTACTTTGGTCTAAAAACATCTGGAGAGTGGTTGTGAATATCACTAGTTCTAAATATATCATGATATATCACTATGTTAAACCTGATCCTTGCTTGGAGCTGAGAGGTGGATGGAAAAAAATTTCATTACCTCTTGCTAGCGTCCTAAATCTCTGGACCTGTGTAAAGATGATTTGAACCTTAAATAAAAGCAGTAAACAAGATCAGGGTTTCTAAGGGTGTGTATTGTTTCTCTTTGATATGTGAAATTACTCTTAACAATTGTTGAAAACATCACCCAAGAAATCTGTATGTAAGCAAATTAAAATAATTGTGCATCTGGAAATGTTTCTGCATTAAGGTTGCAGAATTTCTTCTGTTTGTTTTATTTTCACTTTCTGGATCAATTGCAGCATAATTAAAATAATTATTCAACTGTGATTTTTTTTTTTAATAAAACAGTGTTGAATTTAATGAAAGAATCCCTGAACACATCTATGTAATTTTGCTGCTGCTATGGGTGTCATTCTTACCCTCTCATACAGCTTCTGTAGGGGTTACAGATTTGCTAGTGCCTCAGTCCTGGAATAGGTCTTGCAGGACATCTCAACATTTTGCCTTAGTGCGAAGCAGTAAAATGCTCCTCTAATCCACATCAGTGGAAAAGGCAGTTCTGATGCTCTGCATTAGGTAAGACAAGAGTCCATCTGTTTTACATCTTCCTTTCCTTTGCTGTATGAAGAAAGTGACTTAACACTGTCACCTTTTGTCCTACGCTAACTTAGTCTGTGAAGTATGAGCCAGACAGAAGGAATGTGCATCTGAGGATCTTTTTAAGTGCTTAAGAAAGAAAAAAAGAAAGCAACAGAAAGAAAGAAAACCTGGCCACTGTGATATGTTTCTCTCAAGATTATTTGGTCATTGTTGGGGTCTCATGCTTCAAGGGCAAGCTCATGCGAGAGTGCTATTACAAAACCAACTCCAAACACTTCTGCTGCTGTGTGGTAAAATGCTGCTATGGGGATCATGCAAGGTTTGTGGATTCCTGGAAAACAAGCAATTAAAAATGAATTAGAGTTATTTGGGAGCACATTGACTTGGACTGAGATTAGCATGAGTAATAACTCATCCTTTTCTGCTAAAATTTATGTCTCACTGTGCTGTGAAAAGCCCCTGGCTAAATGAAAGTCCAAATTCAGGGAATTTCCTCAGTTTGATTGTTGAAATGGTATCACTGTTTTAGGTGTATACTCTTCTCGATGAGCGACATAGCATCGTTTCAATCAAATGTTGGGGTATTCTTACTCCAAATGAATGCGTCAGTTATAGCTCATTAACATTTTTCAAAAACCTATCAAAAGTTTGTTAATAGGAAGAAGTCAACAGCTTACCTTGAACAAGTTTCACTTATGTAATTTTTCTTTTACAAACACAGATCAAAACATAGTTTTTGATCAAAATGCATTGCTGTCTCAAATATAAAGCTTGCCCCCAAGATAAAGCTAGTATGACCTTCTTAACTAATGTGATTACAACATGGTATTGGCAGCTGTCTCTAACTATTCTTGGGATACTGAGATATATTAGCTGAAATATTTGGATAAGACATCTTTTAAGGATAGAGAACTACACAATATCCGTAAAACAGTATCTCTTTTTACTGCTCTCTCAATAAAAAAAAAAAAAATTGGTTTCATTACTATGCGTTTTGTAGGTTTTACTTAGTGATTCATGAAACAAAAATTATAGGGTCTGTTACACAAAGTCCAAATTATTTTAAGCTTCTTACAGAATTTCCTTTATATGTGCCCTTCATTTCAGCTATTAACATTTGACATTGGAGCCATAGTAGTTTGGTCAGTCTATCTAAAGCATTAGTTTTAAATTAACACAACATCTAACAGCATTTAAACTAAATGATAGGACCTGGATCATTTACACAAGCATTGCTTCATAAGAAAAGAAAAAGAATGTAATTAATATAAATTTCCAACAGCGTTCAGCTGCTGCACTTAATGCATATTTGCTCAGATAAATGGACAACACTTCATCCAAATGATTAGAAATACTTGAAAAATTTCCCAACAGACTGAATATAATTCTGGAAAACAAAACTTCATTGCATCAAGATAAACTTAGCTCCAGATACTCCCTCAATACGTAATTGAAAAGCAGTTCAGCTGCCCTACAGTCAAACATGACCCTGATTTAGAAGAATTTATATTTCAATCTGAAAGTCAATGTAAAGCATCTGTTCGCACTAAAAGCAGATGATTTTTCTAAGAGGAAGTTTTTCATTAGCCACAGTAAAGTACAGCCCTCTGCACTGCAGAAATTACTAAAGTCTGCAAAACAGTCTTAAACTGGATGATGGGCTTTTTTAGAAATTATTTTTTCTTCTAAAAAGAAGTGAAACAGCATTTAAATATAGATCTATGGACTTCAGACTGAATTGTGGAAAATTTTGTGGTCAAGAAACTGTCTAATAATGAAAAGGAATAGTGTGTCTGTCTGCATGGCAACGTGATGTCCCTATACTTCTGCAGAGGAAATTTGTTATCTTTAAGGAACTTTCCGGAGATAAAGTGTGGCTTCCCATTTCAGAGGTATGCAGTCAAGTTCACAAGGAATGAGCATGTTTCCTACAGCAGTATCATATTTTCTGATAAATTCTGTTTAATAAATGGGGTTTCAAAATATTTCAACCAAATTTCGGAGGCTGTCCCAAGGAAGTGGCATCTGAGCCAAGAGCAGATGATTCCACAGAAAATCAAGACCTTTGGGAGACTGCATTCAAGATGTGTTTTAGAACTGACAATGCACCCTCAACACAGTGATAAGGGCCAGGAAAACAATTGTTTTCCTATCAATCTTTGCAGAAGTAAAATATCCTTTTAAAGATAGGATGTAGAAGTACTTCAGTCTGATATGAGAGTGCTTATAATCAATATCATATGTAAGAGTGATATAGGTACTGTCTAATGTAGTCATATTGCACTCATCAGATTGAAATATTGGGTGGAGCAGCCAGGACCACTGTTGTCACAAATCCAATAGAACTTATTTCTGGAGGTGTAGCAGAGTCCCTGAACTAATTTGCAAGCACCTCTCAGAGAAAGCTGTTCTTGTAAAAGACCAATTCATCCACAAAAGTACTCCAGTTCATTTCCAATTCAGCTTTCATTACAAAGCCAGCTGAAATCCAGATATATAACCAACCTATTTTTTCTTTTCATAGTTTTCTGAGTAAAGTCAGATGTATTCTAAGTAGGGGCAGGGGTGGGAGGGATGCTCAGGGGGCGGTGACAAAGCATGTGCTGCAGCCTGTCCTGCTCACTACCAAATTGATGCAGCTTCAGGAGAATATACCAAGATTGCAGGATGTTGTATGTAAAATACAGGATGCTTCCAAAAAGGAAAACATGGAACATGGATATACTGGGACCCTAGTTGCATTTTGAAAACCATTTAAATGCAAAGATGACCAATCTTTTTGATGTCATGTATCAAAACCCTTTGTGAAGACATATACCTCAGCTGAAGAGGCTGTGAAGTGTGGGAGTATTTGCTTAGTGGGAGATAAAGAGGCAAATATTCAAAGTACCCAAAAGTCACTGTGCCAGCTCAGCTCTCTAGTTGACTGTGCATCACCACCTCAGCAGAGAAGCAACCCAAGGGGGTTGTAAGTAAGCTACTTGTGATCTTCTTAAAAACTCACCAGCTGATGGCTCCTGCCATAAAGAATCTGACATCCACTGATCTCATGAAGAATGAGATGATTTGGAAAAAAAAAACCAAACCTCCCTGAAGGCTTGTTTGTATCTCCATGTCCTTAAATACTCTTAAAAATCTTCTGCTTAGCCAGCTTTTTTCATGAGGGTTTCAGTAAAATAATTCATTCTTTAAGTAAGCATATTTAGGTGACATATCTGCTACATTAGTGGATTTCAGAAGAAGGTCAAGACTATGATGTTATGAATTTTAGTGGGGGATAAATTCATATTATTTACTCATTAACAGAAACTCTCTTGAACTTTGTTAGCAATTATGCTGTAGTGGCGGGTGAGCTGCTGAGCAAGAAGAAAGTGATTGTTATATCCTTAGAGAGATGACTGTCCCAAAATTTAAAGATAATCCCAACTTTTTAAAAAAGGCAATGGAAAGACAATAGCCTCAAAAAATGTGTTGCATAATTTTATGTGTGAATGAATCTATGTGTATCAGTGCTGAATATTTTATTACATTACACAAAGGCAACTACACAGCCCTTTTATCAATATATTTAAATTTTTTTCTCCTTAGTAGTATGCATATTGTTTAATAACATAAGCTGCCAGCAGAGATTTAATGTAGCATTGCCCTCCAACAGGCCCTGCAGCAACAAGAAATTCAAGGGCCATCTCTGACAACTGTAATCTATGCTGCTGTCAGTCTGCTTCTTTAATAGAAAGCATTAGTAAAACTATCTGGATGTTGGCAGGCACAGCATGGCATTCCAAGGAACACTGTGCTGCCACTGTAGCATCTGCCTGTTTCTAGCAATTCCTTCTCCAAATCCTGTTCACTGCACCTTCCCCGAACAAACATGTATTTTCTCCCTTTGGACTGTAAGGGAGTATGAGAAGAAGGAAGGCTGTTCTATGCTGTGAAGACTTCTCTGCATGGCCTTTGCAATTACAACACTTCTTCCACCTGTTTTTAGGGTCTGGAAAATCCCTGAATCCTGCTATGGTCCTATGCAGTAGGTTTTTTTCCTCGATTTTGTAAGCAGTCAAACTGTTCTAAAGATAGTAATGTAAGAAGAGTAAATGCTTTGCTTACAAGACTTCCTCTTCTAAATTCTTTCTTGCATAGGTTTTAAGAACATTTGAGGTTTTCCTGTGATTCATGAAGCTAAACCACTCATTAAAATATTTCTGGCTAAAATATCCTTTAAAACACACTAGTAGCTCTATAATAAAGACTTCAAAAAGTGCAGAATCTACCACATGCTTTGGTAAATTATTTTAGTGATAAATTAGTCCCTCAGTTAAACTATTACACTCATTACATATGTATTTTTCTATTATTATTTTGACTGTTGCATGTTAGTAGTAAGTGGTTTATGAGCTTTTATACACATTATCCTTTGATCTATTTTATTGTCCATGGCTAATATTTAATTATGCAAGGGTTTAGAAAGCCTGGGATTAACAATTTAGCTCTTAGTGTCATCTTGCCAAAAACTGAAATGAAATACTTAAATATTAAACTATGTCTTTATATCTCTAGATGAGTCAGCTATTACAGAAAATATATTTTTGAGAGATATCTGGAGGTCAAAATGTGGCAAATGAGAAACATAAAACAAATGTGAAAATAATAAAGTATAAAAAAGTCTAATGGCAGATTAAACCCCCATGTTTTTATGGGAACATTTGATGTCTGGTTGAAGGAAGAATACTTGAGTCAAGTAATGACCAAAACAGAACTCATATAAAGAATAAGATGAGAAGCAGCAACAAAGCAAGGAAAAAAACCTTCATTAATGAAGGCCTAAATTAAGATCTATTGCTGCTAAAACAAACATGCCTGGATTTGTATTCTGTTTCATACACCTTTCTATTTACACTGTAGAAGTTAAAGGAAAAAAAGAGTTGGAGTTTTGGAAACATGTAAATTACTGTCAGTGACTTTATACTTCATACTTTTAATATAGATTAGCTTCAACTTGCTACTCTTTCCTGTTGTATCTAGTTCCTGATGCGTTCTCCTGAAATAGTGACAGAAATGTTCACAGAGGTAGCTTATCATAAAAGGCAAAGCATATTTATGTAGAGAATGCAAGAACTGATGGGTGCAAATACTTATGCAAATGTCATTAAAAACATCTACTTATTTACCAATACTGTTATGCCCACGATACAGGAGGAACAAAAGTACTAAAGGATAGAGAATAAAATTTCCTAAGGCTACCCAGGAACAGAAAGAAGACCTGGATTTTTACTGCAGCAGGTTTTGTTTCATAGGATCGTCAACAACAATATTGATTACGACTTTAAGTTTTTACATCTCGAGAGCAAAGAGATGTTTATGTATATCCAGAATGGTATGGAATATCCCTGTAGTCAGATGGGGTCAGCTGTCCCGGCTGTGTCCCCTCCCAACTCCTTGTGCACCCGCAGCCGACTCGCTGGTGGGGTGGGGTGAGAAGCAGAAAAGGCCTTGATGCTGTGCAAGCGCTGCTCAGCAATAAGGAAAACATCCCTGTGTTATCAATGCTGTTTTCAGCACAAGTCCAAAACATAGTCTCATACTAGCTAATATGACAAAAATTAACTCTACCCTAGCCAAAAGCAGCACATTTTGACTGTTAATTAAAATCGTGATTACCAAGCAACATTTGTACTATATCCAGGTAAGGTTTGTCTCTTGTTCTTTGGAGTGATGAAGCAAGATACTCCGCTACTCAGTTTGCACAGGTAACAGAAAGCAATAACTGCATTTTTCATTATATTAATATGAAAGGAAGAAAATATATTGCTGCGCAGATAATCCTAAATACTCTGATTTCTTGGAGAAAGGAACCAATTTTATAAAAGGATTTTTTAAATCATCTGAATTTGTTTTGCTTTTAAATAAAATGTGCTTCTTCCACAGTTTCTTGTCATATATAGCACAGACGTTGTCGGAAGGACACATGAATCATGCCCTTGTATAAAGTATGTATTAAAATGCCTCAGACAAAAGTGTTCAGGAAGCCTGCAGTATTTTTTCTTTAGCTAGAGTAATTTAGTAGAAAAATGAAGGGCCTAATACTGTGCAGGTCTTTTATTTCTTCATAATTCACCGAGATGTAAGTGCAGACAGCTAACTGAAGCATGTTAACCTGGACCAGGCTGTTTCCTCTAAAGTTTTCTGTTTATTATCAGGGTACTCTCATCACTTTAAATGAGGTCCTCTCTCCAGAAGCAGCTTCCAGCTTCACCCAGGCCCTGTGTGTCAACATTATACCTAATTAATCCTAGAATTAGGAGATGATACTCGAAGAGATATACACATAACTTCTTTACAGGGTCTGAGCAAAACTGACGTGAGACTTTGACGTGAATTTGGTCCTTCGTTTGGTTAGGCTAAGATGTATGAATGGAAAATTATCTGCGCTAGCTTATGGCAGTATTTGACATTCATGGTGAGCATCTGAATGACAAGAAATTTAACAGAACAGAAATGTTTTAAGCTCAAGAAGCTGAACAGAATGTTTAGAGCAAACTTGCCTACCTTCTCTTTTTCTCCCCCTTCCTGCAAATATTTCTTCAATTGCCTGGTTATGATCCAAAATAGAGAATCATAAATTTGTTAAATAATTAGGTTTGTTGCAAGTTAAATGAAAATAAGAGCTACTAGTCTTTAGTAATATTTCGTGTTTTGGTTATGTTTTTCCACACCAATTTTTTTGGAGGATCCTATCCTAGGACTCAGGCTCTGTTGTATTCTGAGTTCCAGAACCATGTCTGTGTCTAGAACAAACATGTTGGAAAGCAATTCCTTCACTTAGGAAGTTGTACTTAATATAACAACTCTGTTATTCTTGTAATTAAGGGTCAAATTACAGTTAACTGACAGAAATAATCCAAGATGTGAAATCAGTCAGAAATTGCTTGCCATATGATGTCAACTGGTTTAAATTGGCACATTTCTTTAGAATGCTTTTAGTTTGCTGAAGAAAATCAATAGAAAGCAGGCAAGCCTTCCAAAGTTTTCCTTGATAGATTCAACTCTAAGAACATGAAAATGTGGCTGCTGGATTTCTTGGTATTTCAGGAGGAACAACAGCAATTGGTTTTGGAAGAGTTCAAATGAAGGTGGTATCTGCATTGCGTTTTGAGGATTATTTCAGTGTTCCTAGGCTAACATTAAGTTTTGGTAAGTGCAAAGGGTTCTTCAGGTGCTCCGAGTTCAGCAAACACTCATAATACAACCAAATAGGTAGGTGGGGTCCTAGGTAGTCTTATATGGCTCCTTCTGAAGCCATACTACTTAACTTTCACTGTTCTCAACAGGTGTGATGGCCAGATTAAAACTAATTCAAGTATCTTGCACATGTTGTGATTGTATTTCATTATTACAGTATACACAAACCTAAGCAGTGCCTTGTTTCATCCTACCCGGCTGGTTTGTGGGAGCAGTTGCAATTCAATTGTTGACAGCCTTAGATAGTAGCAAAATTGTGATGCAGCAAGTTAGATCATAGCAGTAGAAAATCCTGGCAATTTGTTAAGCTAATGGCTAGTCCAATGTAATCTGAATTCTGGATAACCCCAGCAGCATGCTAAGTCTAGCAGATCGTGCTGTGGCTGCCTTACCATCCACAACTATTTGTTCTTTCAGTTTGGTGAGAGTAACTACCCACTCACTGCAGCTGGCATATGAGGCAAGTTCTCCATTTCCACTCCACTTCACAGGATGAGGCTCTACAATGTGAATGAGCCAATCTAATAATTCTTTGCACTAAAGGGATCAATCCTCCTTTGCTCACTTACAGGCACAGTTTTCTCTCTTTCTTTGTGTCACCTACACTACTAGACATCCATTCCTGTTTTAATTTTGTTAGCCTTCTGTTGGCTAAGCTAAGTTGAACTGTCTCATTTTGAAGTCAGACGAGTGCCAAAGTCAACAGCAGGGTGGAGGTGAGAGTAGGCATCTAAGACGAGAGAACATGGGAGAAAGGGACAGCCAATTTTACTGGAAGCAAGCCATTAGGTTGGTTCAGCTTTATCACAAACTCTCACCCTCAGAGATGTGAATGTAAAGCTGGAAGTCTCGGTTTAGGCTGCCAGCAAAGGACTTTGTGCTGGAGCAGCTGACGCATTATCTCTGCTGACTCTGCCGTTGACCTCTGTCAGAAGGGCAGAATCACCAGCTGGGGTCTGTCACAAGATTTGTCATCGCTTGCCAGTCAGTGTCCTCGCTCTGTGTTCCCTCCTGCTGAGTTAGGGACTAACTATGGTGCATTCATTTGGTCTTATTGTAGCACTGGAGGATAGCCATTTGGCAGAAATATACAGGATCCCAAAGTTCCTTCTGTATGAGGAAAAGTTTAACAGAATGACTGTTGCTATTATCACCTTGTTTACTTTTTGGAAAGCAACACCAAGCATTTTTTTCTATTCCCATGAAAAAAGAGTCACAGAAAAGGAGGGAAAATTATGATTCCTTTTTTCTTTACTCATCCTCTGCGTAAAATGGAACTAGAGATGTAGTAGTTCACTGATGTGTAATTTTCCTCCTAAAATTCATTCTGCAGTCTACACAACACAGGTGAGTTTCAAAGACATGATAGGTATGATAGCATATGAAACTTGAAGTCTTAATGATTCAAGCAAGATTTGATCTCAAACCGAGTAACCCAACTACATTAACTCCTATTAATGGCTATTGTTAAAGCTAACCTTCAGTCAGTTATAACTTGCTTTATTAAAATTAGTTTGAAAACCCAGTCATGCTTCATTCGTTTTCTGGTTTTATGTGTTCTAGTTTACTTCAGCATATACATGCATTTATATAAATATATATAAACATATTTTCTCTCATTATATGGCAATAGAAAAGTAAAATGTTGCACCCAAATTCTGACCAGTAAATTTTTGTAGTAAGGACGAGAAATACTAACAAAATACAGATCTAGAAACTGCTAAATCTGACTAGTATTGTAGATTACAAATACAGACTATGCACATCCCTTTCTATAACAAAAGAAAATGCACAGCATTATTTTAATTATCCCTTCTGCTATCTGCGACAGAAGATGAGTGGAGGATGAAAATCCATGAGTGTTTTGTTAGCATGGTGTGCCACAGTCATTTCAGCTCACTCTATAAAAGTAGCTTAGGGAGATGAAAGTGCCTAGAGATTTTTGCAAAGAGATTATCTGGATCTCATATAATTTTCCATCCCAGGAGGGCTCCCCCTGCCAGTGAACTCAATAGGTCCACTGGGAGAAAAAAAAGATATCAAGTCCAAATAAGTTCATTGGCTGTGGTGGTTTGAATAATTGTCTATACACAACTTACAGTTTCTGTTTCATGAGGTAGAGTTATTACAAAGTTCCTCTGCTTTTAAAAAAAAAAATCTTCCATATTAAACTGCATGCAGTATTACTGGCAAGGACTACGCTGTGTCCCTCCAGACCAGAGACAGTAGTTAAAAGCAAGTTGGGATGATGGGTTAGCAGAAGCCCAGGAGAGCCAGTGTTCTCTTCTCTGTCTGTGGGGAAGTTTATTTTGAAACAATGGAAAGTTACCCAAAGCAGAACAGAGAATTCTGTGATCCACTGGGTATTGCACGCTGGTGGAAGCCTCATCAAAAAAAGGCAGGTAGGGAGGAAAAGCAAATAAGAATCTTTAAGAGACAAACACTGTTCAGCACATGGGGAGCTGAAGCCAATGTCAGAAACAGTCTGACCTAACTAGACAGCCAAAGTCAGAAAACAGTTATTAGATGTGATAGAAAGGTTCCACAAATCAGGAAATAAACCACAGATTTCAAAAAGCATTTAAACAACTTGAGATGGCTCCTGCTGCAGCCTGGTGACTGCTGAGAAGGGTGGGAAATTCAGACAGAAAGATGAACACAGAAATTATTCTATTCTTACTTCTTATCTGACTAAGTGTTTCTTATCTTACTAAGTAATAAGCAATGGTGATGGGAAACTCTGCACTGATGTGTGTGTTTGATTATACATATCTTGTTCATGTACTTTAGTCTAAAACGCTCCTATGGTGGGGTTTTGGGGTTGTTGAGGGTTTTTTTGCTAAGGAACTGTTTAAGACTGAGAGTTTTGGCAGTAATCACCACAAGCACCGCACACGCACACACACACACCCCATTTAGCACTCAAATATTTTTACGTACTGCCTTTAACTAGGGAGGGACCTGCACTATCCTAGCAAACTAGAAGCTAGCAACACATTAAACTGAGACTCCATGTAGTGCTAAGGAAACAGCCAGATCCCTGTTACATCTATGGATCTGCTTCTGCTGTTGGAAAAATTTGACTTTAGGTTCCTAAGAGATGGCACAAAGGATGCAGGCAGTGGTTCTCGCAACAGCTGCTTTGCCTTTTGTTCTAGGTTTCTCTTGTCAAAAAGGCGGCAATGAAACTACTGACAAAGAAAAATGAAATAAAAACAAGGACTATTTAATTGTCTCAAATTTTAAAAAGTCTTACTTATACAATACATTTATGTAATACAACACAATACAATACCATGCAGGTGCTTTCCTTTAGTTTAGTGAGTACTAATGCAATAGTATTAAAAATTTAATATTTCAGTACTAATTGAAGTAACATGTGCCACCTAATGTTCACCATAAAAATAGTCCCAGTGAGGAAAATTAGGTCTGTATGAAACCCACATACCACTCCTATACCAACAACACAATCTCACCCTTTTTTCTTCTTAGTATTTGTGTAAAACGATGTTGGGAATCAGAATTGAACTAAGCATGAACCTATGTAAGCGAAGTTACAGAGTTAAAACATTTCTCCCTTACTGTCTAATCAAAATCTCTTATATTGCAATTTAAACCTATTATTTCCTGTTCTGTTCCAAAATAACACCAGCTTTTTCCTCTACAGCCAATTCAGTTGCCATATATGCATGATCACTTTATTTCTTCTGGGTTGAAAGACAAATCACCTTCCTTTTACCAGCACAAAAACTAAGGAGAAATATAATTCGTTACACTTTTTAAAAGGCTCTGTGTCTCTGAAAAGGCACTTAAGGGTGCAACATAAAAGCAAAAGAATTTAATTCAGAAAGTTTTCAGAGAAAAGTCATTATAACTGCGTGTGGTAAAGGCACTGTGGCCACCAGATCTATGAAAGGAAATAAGTTTGTCCTTACGAAAAGACCTGAATATCTCTAATTCTTCTGATGTTGTTGTCCAGCTGTACATCAGTATATTTCTTGAGACACTGCTCACCGCAGTGGTCAGCTTTTAAAACCACCTCATAATAGCAAAAGAGAAAAAAATGCTCCATGAGAACTTTTTTTAACTTATATTTCACTTGCAGACTTTCTGGAGATATTATCGTTCACCCTTTAGTCTTGTCACTGGTGTGTTTACCATGAATGACAGCCATCAACATTCGTATTCCAGAGAGACAGACCAAATACCCTCCAGCGGTGGGAAAGGCCTTTTTTTTTCATAATTCTGGTGCTATGAGGGATGAAATCTGCCAGAATAGGTAAAAGGAAAGTGGTAGGTGGTAACACGAGAGGGAAGGAGGGGAGTGACAGATACGTTTTTTTCCCCATGTTGTTAATTTTCTGTTGATTTTGTATCAGAACAATTTTAACTTATTAATCCTTGAAAGTTTCTATGTTTTTTAAGCACTGCTAAGAATATTTTTTTCTGTAACTGGTGGTAATTTTTTATGTCCTTTCAGGTCAGGTGAGTTGAGGACTATGAACATTTCTAGTTACAGGTCCTTTTATGTCCTGGCTTAACTTAATTAGGATCCTATAAGTCAAATGTCAGTAGGTCGATCTTCTCGGAGAGGTCTTTGAAAGTCCTACAAAAAGCCTCTTAGGGTCAGGCGCAAATGTTGGTCATAAAGCTAGTTTTTATATATTTTCCTTAGCTTGAGCAGAAGCTTTGTGATTTTGTTATTTGTGAGAGCTTTTGGCATGCTCTCATTGAAGGATTAAGTGGAGTTGTTGGCTATAGATACAGTTCTGCAAAGGGAGTCATGCAAATAAAGTCAATGTACTTGTAGGATTTGAAACAGAAAGAAGTCTTTTGGTGCAGGTGAGGGCATTTATGGCTTAGTATTTAGATTTGGGATGTAGGGGTGGGTGTGCAAGATTAGGTGTGGTTTTACACATCATAGTAGATATGGCAGAGAGAGGGTTGTGGAATAGTTTGTTCAGTGGTGGCTCTAGTGGTTTTTAGCTGGTGGGGATATTAACAATAATTTTTTAGTATATTTGTTTGTATTTTGTGTGTGTGCCTGTATGCTTATATACATGCATTTATAATGAGTAAAAAATTAAGAGTACAGTATCACAGAAAACAAGAATGGTATGTATTTATTCTTTGTAAGATAATACTAACAAGATAAAAATATTTAGCTTTTATACACTGGAAAGGAGAATAAATCTGATGACTTTGTAAAGGACCTTGTAACTTTGTCCTATGCCTCTGTTCCTGCTCAGCCCCAGCTGCTACAGGCTCATGTCTGCAAGCCCAAGTAGTCAGAGAAATCATCACTGAGGGCTACTGCAGTGGGACAATTTTTGGGATATAAGCTTGCAGGTGGAGGGGCTGACCAAGTCCTACTCCCAAAAAACCACGCTTTTCAGTTCACTGCTTGTACATGACAGCACATAGGAGATAAGTGAAAATAAGCATGGTCATTAACCTTCAATAGCAATTTCATTAAATGGGGTATTTAACAATAGCCTTTGCAACATAATATCCAATTTTTTTCTTTTTCCACCTTAAAACCTCTAAACATTTTGGCCCTATTAATATTACCTTGGAAATGAAAAATCTGCATGGTTCTTGTTTTGTATGATTTGTTCTCTTAGACCTCCATGGCACCGTACTGCTACTGGTTGTCACTGTTAAGACATAAGCTTAAAGAAAGATTTTATCAAAGTCTGTAAAATTCTGTTGAGGCTGAACCCCACTATCTTCAGGTAAGACTCATGCCTGATTATATGCAGTTGCAATATTTGCTCCTCTGACTTATAGGTTCCATTAGAAAAGACTGAACTATCCCAGTTCTGAGAGGGAAGGTTTCAATAGGATGCATGATTGAAGAAAGTAACCTGACAACTGAGAATAGTTTAAGAGATAGTGAAATTATTTTTAAACTCAGGCTTTAAGCAATTATTATTGCACAAGAACTGTTGGAAAAATGTGGAACTATTGTGACCTTTTGACATATAAGAGTAATTTGTTTTAAAACTCTCCTAAATTCAAACAAATAAAAGAAAGAAACTGAGTTTTTTTCTCCTTGAACTTAACGAAATAGAACTTAATTTTGTTCATCAAAATTACAAAGCTTTGCTCTCTATACCTGGTCGTTTCCACTACTTTGCAATCTCATTCTGTTACTGAAAGAGGGCTACTGAAGCATGTTGACACCATCTGTGCTTTCAAAAAATAAACTCTTCAATAATAAAAGTAATTTTTATTTTGGAGACAATCAATGTACCATTTACCATTCCACAGATAGTCTTATCTTAGAACTCCCTTCACAGACACCTCAAAAATATCTGGAAAAGCGGATCCCCACTTCAGATTCATCGTGGTTAAATGTTTTGTTTACTTGTTTTAGAACTGCCACTGACTTGGTATATAAAACAGTTATAGTTCTGTTTTATAATTTATTTTGCATTTAGCACCTTCAGGAAAAAATGGATGAGTAGAATCTTGAGACACAACACTGCACTATTTATTCTTTGCAATAAAGTAGTGTTGTGGCTCTACAGGATTATTACTCCATGAATTACAGTACTATGAGCCCAGTAATATGATAGAAGAAGTGAGTGTGAAATGATCTTTTTGTGTGGGTTCTGTTACAGAAAAGAGGCTTAAGAAAGCTTGTGTAACTTTAGATATCTTAGATATAGGCGCATTAAATTATCTATGTGTGGAACGTAGGAAAGATTACAGAGGTTTAGCAAATCTCTCTGTAGGACTTTGAAAGATTGTACTTTAAAATATGAACAGAATTAAACAAACAACTATGCAAGTTTTCTATCATCTCCTGGCAGAGATTAGCATAATTCAACTTAAAACTCCATTAGTTTTTCCCAGTATTAGCCAAATTTTCTGGAAAGATCAATTGCAAACAATTTGATCTTATCAGCTAGTTGTTCAGTTCTGTCAGTCTGATTTCTTTTAGAATTTCTAGCAAAAGCTAAATATTTGATAAAATGCATTTCACAACACCATTGCTCAATGGAGCAAATAATTGTGATATAGTGATTATATTAAGCATCATCTTTCTTCCTAAATTATCAAAGCACTTATCTTACTTAGGTTTTTCTCTCTTTATGACCAGTATAACCTTTTATTTGTTTCCTGTGGAATCAGAGTACTCATTGAAATGAAAATCACAGTTGCAACCTCATTCAATGGTGAGGCAGAATGATGAACAGATGGCACAAAAGAACAAGCTCTTGGTAGAAGCCTCTTTGTATATTTGGGAGAATTATGTTAACATAAATCTTTTTTTTCTTGTTTTAAACATTATATGTTTATTCCTTGTCATAGGAATTGAGTTCAGAACAGTCTCATATTTAGTTTGAAAGATGCAGTTCAGCAGTTTGTATACAAATATCCAGAATTTATTCAGAAAGCAAATGTATTCTCAAATGGTAGTGTTACTATAGTTACTGATAATCCCTATATTTAAGTGAAAATATGAAGAATCATCCAGATGTTAAGGAGAATTCCCCTTGAGTATTTATGATTATCTCATAAATTGTTAGATAATTTTGAGTGGATGATGAGGTTCTAATAGATTCCAGAAGCATCAATACTTATTTTATGTTTGCAGATTGAATTGAGGTTTTATTTTCAGATTTCTGAAGTTTCCAGGTTATCCGGACATTATTTTGCCTTCACAAGACTTCGTTTGCAACACTGCTCAAATATAAAGTTCCTTTTCAGTACAGTTCAGGTGAACAGAAAATTAAAGGTGCTCAGTTCTATTTTTCTAAAACTCTCAGATTCTATGCTCTAAAACATGAATATAACCTGTATCTTGTCTCAGCCATAAGAAACACAGTATAATTATTTTTAAACTACAGTATCATTGCAACACTAAGTTCTGTAATCTAGCAGAAATCTTTGTGCTTTAATATAAAAGTCCTATCCACATACATGTAGTGAAAGTAAGACTTAAAGTGGTAGAAGAACTGGAACCACAATTTAGGTAAACTATAAAAGCAGAATTGCAGGATAAAGAATTTTAATTTTGGACATTCCCAAATGTCTTTCCTTTTCTGGCTTCCAGTACTAAAAACAAAAACAGAGAAATATTCTAGTTTAACATTTAGGTAATTAAATAAGCTTTGAATATCATATTGATGTACATTTATTTGTGTATTATTTGTTTTAAAACACATGTATTTGTGTTTAAATACAAAAGAAATTCATTCGAATGTATACTATAATCCATGCAAATATTTTCTAGCATATTTTTTAAGAACATAGCATATTTCTGAGACACACAACTTCTTCTTCTGAGAGATCCACAGAACATGAACACTTGACTGTTGCCTTTACCAAAATCTTAATTTCTCCAGATCTATTTCATTTTAATACATTGAACATCTATTACCTGGGCATAAAAGTCAGAGCTGAGCCTTCTAGGAGGCAAAGAAAGGTATTGTAATGTTGATTCTAAGTTTCTTGTCTGTTTACCAATTACTTCAATATTACTGTAGGGCTGGAAGAAAGTGTCTTTGTATTAGTTCATCAATTTCTGTGGTAGTTTTATTAGGCTTAGACCTACTCACAGATCAAATCCTGCACAGATTCTAATGTGGGAGTCCATCTATATTCAACTATGGATTTTGCAATGTTCCGAGTTCATAAATCAATGCATTTCAGCTATCAATTTAGAACTGGGATGATTTCTTTAGAACTGGGAAGAGATTATCAAAGTAGAGCTTCTTGGGAAGTTATTCTTTCTAAATTTACAATCTCTCAAAATTTTGTAGTGTTTCATATTTATTCAACTGTCAGTCTTCAGGTTTAATGCAAGGAAAGAAGCCTACTTTCATTTTTGCATCATTTCTGAGTTCATGCTACAGATGAAAGTACTTTTCATTACCAGTGTTTCATGTAAGTGATGAAAAAGAATGAAAATTTCCTACTTTTGGTGACAAAAAACTTTGGCACAACTTGAAATCCTCATTTACTAAAGGGCTTCCCTGAGGAACGGTGAATGTCTTTCAAGAAGTCTAAAACCATCATCCTTTGGAATTCAACCTTCAATTTCTGGCTCTGCAAACTGTTTTCTTAGCAGCAAATGAACCTGCTTGAATGGATACCATAACAATCTTCAGTTCATGACAATATTAATATTGTACTGTATCATGTTTTGTTTGCTGCTCTTGAAGACAGTAGCACAGTGAGCACAAATGAGAAGAGAAACGCACCCCCTTCCCTTTTGTAGAGATCAATGCTCCTTTTTGTGTCTGTAAAACAGTGAAAGAAAATGAAAGTTTTTCACATAATCAATTTTATTTTAATTAAGAGCAAATCAGTTGAGCAGTTCTTGTTCTCAGAAATTTTCTGCTGCTGCTATCAGTGATGCAAATCCTGCAGATAATACTCTTCTGACTCTCATTTTTACCTGGGCAACTTCACATTAAATTCAAAGGATGTGTAACTGAGGAAAAATTACTCTAAGTATGGTAAAATTTCAGGATTTGGTCCAGCAGGACTATGTGACATAAATGTGAATGAACTCCATCTAATAACAAGTGTACTGAGATTTATGAATTTTTTTATTCCAAGGCACTTAGGCACAAATCTGTCCAATCCATCTTCAGATCCATCCATATCTTAAGTGGGCTGAACCAATTTCTATCTCAATTTCTTTCTCTTCACCTAAGGAATGACATTTAGATCTCTCGTTTAAAGTCCTACTTCAAATGAATCTAGATCGTAGGATTTTGAGAATCCAGCCATGAAGTCCTTTTTCGTACTATTCCTGTTATCACAATGATAGCAATAACCATCCAGATCATTTTATGCTCAAGGCAAGGAGTGCTTTGTCACAGAAAAAATAATAATATAGCATTTAAATTATCTGTAAGATTCATCTTGTAGATTTTCCTGTGGTTTTATCCGCTCCATGGTTATACTGTTTTCACTGCAGGTGGGAAAAAGCAAGTACTAATTCTGAGATTCACAGGACAAAATACAGCCAAATGGCTGCTCTATATGTTATAATACTCTGTTCAGCAACATTCTGTTGCAATATGCAGAAAATGCTTGAATTGTGCTACTGTTTGGATAGAGCACATTTAAGATATGCTCAAGACCAAGTCAAACTCTACATATCGACTGTGACCAGTCGTTAGTTTGTGCTTTGTCTGTGCCTGCTGCCCTTTTGAATTATTTATCCATCAACATTCATATGATACTTTTATTGGTACAAATTTTCATAAACCATAATATCCAAGCTTA
>VZSC01015894.1:323529-365977 GCA_013398225.1 Steatornis caripensis | reverse complement strand
TTAAAACAGAAAAATATGGCATATAATAACACATTTATTTCTTCAGAGAATAGAAACAGTACCATATAACTTGCCTGATCAGAAATCCAAAGTTGACAAGCATGATTTTTTTGTATTCTGTCCATAGCAAGTACTAAAAATGCTTTAATATAATGTTTTTTAAAACTGATTAATTTGATAACAGGTATTCCAACCAGAACTATATATCATAAAATGTTTTATAGTTGAATTCTATTTCTTCTGAAATCAACAAGATTTTATCAATAGTTTTGAGGGAAAGTTGGAGGCTCCAATGTCCTAGAGATTTGTTGCTTGTTGATGTATACCACAGGTTAAAGACCTAATAAACTTTTAGTGGAGAACATGAGGAGTTGTGAAGGTGAAATTGAAAGGCCATGTTTACTAACATAAGCCATTTGATATTGATTTGATCTAGCACAATTGTGTCATGATACTACTTGTCATCCATATATATCTCTTCAGGGTTTTAGTTTTTTGTTGGTTTTTTTTCTCCCTAAAGAAAAAAATTACATGAAGATTAATAGGAGAATAATTTTATATTCCACATTCTGTCCTGTAGCATAGGGTTGTTTTGCATAAATAGTTATTCAGTTCCATCACTGTTCTTTTCTGTTACTTGGAATATTACCGTAATAGCAGTTTAAAGTAGGTATGTAATTATCAGGGCCACTGCCATGTAACACTTCTGTGATGATTGTTTTTCAAAGCTAACACTTCACCTGAAACATTTCTAACCTATACATCAACAGCAATGGTAGAGGTAGCTTTGTCAAAATACTCCCTTCATGGTGATTTTTGGTTGGTTGGTTGGTTTTTGCTACTGTAAATAATATATTTAGAGAAGGCTAGTATATGGACAAAAAAATTATATGTAGCACATTCACGTATTTTCTGTATCTCACAGTTACTTTTTCTGCTACTTATTATTATAATTTGAATTAGTGACATTTGATGCCCACCTTTTCCCAGATTGCATACATTTTTTCTTTACTTTCTTCATTATATGCGTCTTTCAAATGCTTCCATGATTTATGTTTTCTAATAATTTCCTTCAGTTCAGAGATAAAATAAGTAATGCAATTACATGCATGTCGGTGCTGTTTTCCTATTTTTACTTGTGTTTTTTTTATTTATTTATAACAGTTAATTTTATTTGAGTATCAATTTTTTTGGCCTTCAGAATGCTTAAGACTTGTTTCGATATTTCAAAAAAATACAAGTTAAGAATTTTATACATTCACCTCGTTTTTTATTCTTTCTTATTCTTGTTTCAAAATTACCAGTAAAGTACGTAAATTAATAAGTGATGTAAACACTTCTTGATTTTCCTAATAATCATATTAATGTAATGTTAAGAAGTGACTTTTAAGATGTATGTGGTGGATGTAGATCTACAGACATGCAGAAATAGTGGATGATGATGAAGCTGAACAACAGATGCTTTAAAACATTTTTCCATATTTATCTTTTTTAACAGAATTCACAACATTAGAAAAAATTAGGATTCCTCTAGTCTTACCAGAAACATTACCTTTTAACCAAATAAGAGATTGAACTGATGAGAGAATAGGAAGCTATGCAGCGCACCAACTGATGTTTTGTGTTTTCTTCATCTTTGGGAATACCAGAAGTAGGTCTTTTCTGCATGTGGGGAGAAGCAGAATGAAGCCATATCATAAACAGTAACATTGAGCTGTTTCCTTGCATTTCTTTAAGAAAATTATTATAAAAACACATTTTTTCATAAACAATATTCATATTATGTATTAATTTCTCTTTTAAATTCTGGTTTTCTTTGATCAGTTAGGAAGGACTTTTACTGTTCTACGTAGTGAAAAAAATAAGTAAGTTACAGATCTTTTGGGTAACTGCCTTCATAATTCAAGAGGATTTATCAATAAGAACATTACTGTGGGGAAAATAACTCAGCCAATAAAGAAAAATGATTGCTGAGTTCTGCAAAGTACCTAAATATCAATGTTGCTGTATAGATCAGTTAATGATGTAACAGAATCTGAACTGGAAAGCAGAGGACACTTAGATGGATTCAGTGAAGAGATATCCTTTGTCTTAGGAGACACTTAACCTAGTTGGTTATTATTGGAGAAAATTTTATCTAGGAAAAATATCTATCTTTGCCTAGGATCATGATATGGAAATATTTCGATACACAAATGAATATCCTCAACAGAGGTTCTCATAACAACATAAATAACAACATAAATTTGGGTCCCAGTCATGAAGCTCTGACCCTGTTTTCAGAGATTAGAAACGCTTCTTGATATTTTGAGTGAAAAAAAGCTCAATGTAGACATAATTTAATGCTGCGCTGTCTTGCACATGTGAGGAACATGAGGGGAAAAAGTAGTTTTAAGATTCCATTAACACAAATGTAGGCACTTGATAACCCTCAGAAGATAGTGATGAGAGGGACACGCTTGTGTGATTCTCAACGTGGCTACTCACTCACTCCTCCACCCCACACTGGGATGAGGAGAAAATTTAACAAAACCTGGTGGACTGAGACAAGGACAGGGAGGGTTCACTCACCATTTATGGTCACAGGCAAAAAACAGAAACAATTTGGGGAAAAAATTCAATTTAATTCGTCATCAATCAAAGCAGAGTAGGATAAAGAGACATGAAAGCCAGATCTTAAAAAACAAATAAGTACCCTCCGCCTCCCACCCCACCCTCCTTTCTGGGCTGGAGTCCCCTTGTTCCCGATGTCTCTACCTCCTCCCCCCTCAGTGGCACAGGAGGACAGGGAGTGGGGGGTGCAGTCAGTTCACCAGAGATTGTCTCTGCCGCTCCTTCCTCCTCAGGCAGCAAGAGCTCCTCACACATTTCCCCTACTCCAGTGTGGGGTCTCTTTGATGGCAGACAGCCCCTCATGAACCCCTCCAACGTGGGTCCTTCCTGCGCGGTCCCTCAGGAATGCACCAACCCAGCACGGGCTGCCCACAGACTCAGGGTCTGCTTCGGGAGCAGGCACCTCCCCCGATGTGGGGTCCTCCACAGGCTGCAGGTCCATCTCTGATCCTCCATGGTCCTTCATGGGCTGCTCCACTGCAATCTTCCGTGGGCTACAGGGGCACAGCCTGCCCTCTCCCCATGGGCTGCAGGGGAATCTCCACACTGGCTGCCTCCTCTCCCTCTTTCCTCTCTGACTCCAGGTATCTGCACAGGTGTTTTCCTCACATCTCACTCCTCTCTCTGCTGCAGGTCTCAACGACCGCTCCTTTGACCCTATCAGAGAGGCGCATCTGTTGTCTGTAAATGACCTGGACTCAGCCCGAGGCGGGGCTGACTTGAAGCTGGGGGAGCTTCAAGCAGCTTCTTACAGGGGCCACCCACCCATGTAACCCCTTTCCCCTGCTCCCAGAACTCCATGACACAGACCAACACAGTGTTAAGTGAAATTTTCTTATATAAGAGCTGCGTCTCTGTTAGAAGAAACTGAATGAATGAATGAATGATAGATGTGAGCAATGGGACACAAGAGAAAAGCAAATCCAGGTTTAAAGCTTAAAAAGGGTAATCTGTGCATGTATTTCTAAATTTAAGCACACAATATGAAGACACTACCAATAAAAAAAGCTATGGTGAAATAGAATTGTTTCTAGCCAGTATACTGTGGCAAGAGATTTTGCCTTTTGTCTCTTCTTGAGTAAGCTTGCTTTCAAAGGAGACAGGAATGTTCCAAGTACATTATTGCCTGGAAGAAGGACTAAGGAATTTCAGATAGCAAATTAACTGTTTAAAGAAAAGAAACCTGATCCATAGCTAGTATTTTCCAGTGCACACTAACAGCTGTGTGGCATTTTCTTACGAGCAACAATTCTCTCAGCCTCCCATTTAACAAACTTATCTAATATTTATCTGAATAAGTCTGAAAATTTACAAATGATCACTTCTTTTTAGCATGTTGAATCTTCTGTGAAGCAGTGTTGCACTTCATGCGAACTCCTACCGGGTGAATCAGGGGTGTACCACTGGGCAGCTGCATGCCTGAACAGCTGTGCAGTATTTATAAGATTTTTCTGGGTGTGAGCTCATTTAGTAACCGATCTGAAGTAGAACTAATCTCTAGTAGAATTGTAATAAAGTCCAGGCAGTATTCTTAATTCTATGAACTTGTTCCAATGGTTCTCGAATGCATTGCATTTTCCAACAGGTTTTATACATGAATAAGTTTTGTTTTTTTTTTTTTGCAAACACTCATAATACTGTAAATAAGATTTATACAGTAGGAAATTTCTTCTTTTTTATATAACCTCTCCTAAAAGCTACTTATCATTATGCTCATTACAGAATAGAAGAAGGAGCAAAACAGACAAGTTAATCAACTAGTTGAACTCCACGAAGGGAATTATGGACTCACATAGTGTAATACAAATTGGGATTTATTTTTACTCTGGTCACATGCTCAAACTTGCATACTGCAGTTTAGAGAAGCAGAAAAATATTATTACTACCTGGAAGAGAATGTTGTTAATGTGAATGAAAGTAGCAGTGTTTTGTGGTTATATTTACACAGGCAATTAACATCTATATTGTACCTTCTTCCAGTTACTTAAAAGGCTGTGATTGTCATTATTCCATCTGTAAAGTGATAATAATTTGTCACGGTTTAAAGCTGGGCTGGCTGTTAAGCGAACGACAGACGCTCTTTGTTAACCCCCTCCCTCCCCAAAGTGGGGGGGGAAAGAGAAAAGGGAAAGAGACTTATGGGTTAGAAAAGTTAAAACAGCTTTAATCTAACTACAATAATAATGAGTAATAATAATAATGAAATATATACAAATATACAAATATGTACAAAACCGATATCGAGCTCCCCCCCACTGATGACGAATACGTCACCCGGACGCTGCGGGGCACGCCCCAGGAAAGTCCCGGACTGTACTCAGCAGCAGCAGGCAGGAGCTGGATTCAGGAATGCACGGATCGGGATCGAAGGCAGAAGAATCAGACAGAGTCCTCCTCGGATGCCGGCCATAGAAGAAGAGAGCGAGACCCTCGTGATCCCTCTGCTTTATACCGAGTATGACGCGTATGGGATGGAATACTCCCTTTGGTCAGTTTTGGGTCACCTGTCCGACCCGCTCCTCCCCACCGCAGGGTCGCAGGGGTGACGACTTCTCTGCTCTTTCAGTTCCGGCGCACAAGAAAGTTAGCAGAAGCAAGCATCGACCTTGGTCTCCATAGGGATAACTATAAGCAAGGGCCTTTCTGCATACCATTGCTTCTGATGTTCCAGCACTAACTATAAACACCAAGCCTTATCACTGCTAGAAGCAGCTACTGTCTGGAACAACATGCAGTTAATTTCAGAGAGTGCAGCTTCTCAGAAGAGACTTAACTAAAAAGCAAAGTTACTAAAAGAAAATCGGTTCTGTCCTGGCCCAAACCAGGACATAATTATATGAACTACTAGCATTGAGAAGGTATGTGCAGTTTTTGTCTGAGCTCAGGGAAAGGCTGACCTTCAAGGAGTTACTCTAGCTTTGGACAATCTAGGAATGTGTAGCCCAATATTTTTTTTTCCAACAGCCAACAGTGAATGTCCACAAAGGAGTCTAAGAACAGGCCAAGTATATAGGAGTACTTCTCCAGAACATACTCATATCTTCCAGCAATTTGTGGCTATGG
Source organism: Steatornis caripensis (assembly GCA_013398225.1). NCBI lineage: Eukaryota > Metazoa > Chordata > Aves > Caprimulgiformes > Steatornithidae > Steatornis > Steatornis caripensis. The sequence goes on along the minus strand of VZSC01015894.1, from coordinate 360,301 downwards.
GTTTCTAGAGCTAGAAAGCATATCTTTGTATTTTACAACCATTGGTGTATTTTTCTGAGTAAATTTGTCCTTATAAAACTTCACTTATTGCCTTTCTATATAACAATACTGAATATGTAAATGTGACTTTTTCACAAGAATAACTTTTAAATTACCTATTGGTCAGCTAGAAGAAATTCTACAGAGCAGCATATTCTTAAATATTCTTCCTTTATTGTATAAAGCAAGGATTAAAATATGCAGTTTACTCAGGCTATGCCGAAACATATTTTTGTCAAGCTGGCCAGAGTGATGTAAAACATTACTGTTCCCATCTGACGAATTATTATTTCTGCATTCTGAATACTACGTTTTTAAGGAAGCTCCCCTTGTTCATAAAACAAATTAACTTAAATCACCCTTCTGTAGTGATTAGGCTGAGCTTTTTTATGACATAAGATTATAAACTGTGTTCACACTATCAGTTATGGCATCTCAACTGTGATATCCAAAATCTCCAGCATGGGAGAGATTATAAAGAGTTTAACTAAAACTGCAAATGTGTCTATCTGCAAATGCGGTCTTCCTTGCTTTTGTTATAAACATATGCGGTAGTAAAGGAGAGAGAGTTATTTGCTTTTAGAAGCTGCTTACATGTGACCAAGATGTGAAAAGTAGCATACTAACATACGAAACAGGTTGACTCTCTCTGAACATTTTATGTTGCTTTTATCTAAACATTAAACTGTTACATATATGACCTTTTATCATTAATTTAAATATACCAGTAGCCCAAGAAAAAGGCAAGATAGCTCACAAACGTATATCATCTTGACTTTTTCTTTGACTTCAGACTGATACCACAGAATCGCAGAATCAAAGAATCGTAGGGGCTGGAAGGGACCTCTGGAGATCATCCAGTCCAACCCCCCTGCTAAAGCAGGTGCCCCCAGAGCAGGGTGCATAGCAACGTGTCCAGGCGGGGTTTGAACATCTCCAGAGAAGGAGACTCCACAACCTCTCTGGCAGCCTGTGCCAGGGCTCTGCCACCCTCACAGTAGAGAAGTTCTTTCTCATGTTCAGGTGGAACTTCAAAGATGTTTGTCTAGTTTAGGGTTTTAGAACAGGACCATTACAATGGGTTTCACTAAGAAAGAAAGATTATTTTTGTGAGGTTCTTCACGAAGCTTCTAACTTTTTGCTTTCTCTTAAACAGCTTCATATTCAGTGTAGTGATATCTCTGAGATGTAAATGTTAATTGTTGGGGTGGATTGACTGGCAGTAAAAGATCTTGATAGGTAAATTTGAGCACACAATGAGAGAAATTCCTGCTCTGACTTCACATTTAACATCAATACCTGATATGGTTAAAGACAAGAGACTATTCTAGGTTCTGGTCTTTTTGGATTTATGGATTTTAAGTTCTATCTTTTGAGATTTATAGGCAAAATACACATAGATATTTACACAAAACTTGCAAATATATTGGGCAATACCGCCATGAAAACATGAGCAGATAACCACAGCCCTTCTAATTGAGTAATTAAAGAAGAAAGTCTTCACTCCCAAGAAGATTTGCCCACTCGATAGTAGCAACAAAGAGAGGTGATGCCAGCTCATATAAACCTCGGTGAAACAGACACTACAATGTCAATTGGGGATGCCTAAGAACAACATGAGCAGAATTTCCCCTATATTCTTACTCTAAAAAAGAACTGAGATATAAAACTTGATATTAGAACCAATCTTCATAAGAGTAATTCAAATATTTGTAATTACACAAGCAATGGAAACTACATTGGGCTAGTCATCTGATCCTTTAAGATTTCTGGACTGATCATCTAATCAGCCTAAGAATTGTGTTTTCAGTTCCAAAGTCAATTAGCATTAATGATACCATAAAAGTTGTAGGAATGCAATTTTTCTTCTTTGATCAATACAATTCTTCAATTCTTGATTGCAGGAGCAGTTGGATTTTTTTTTAATTATTCACTGGAGAGTGTATGTTCATTTTTGTACAAAAAGAAATGTGTATACACAAGCACCCTCTCTCTGCTATTGCAAATTTATTACAATTTTCATGTAGTTTTTAACCTCTTTTTGTGTTTTTGCTTGGCCGTTTTTCCTATAAGTTAACATTAAAAAGTAAATTAAAACCAAAGAAGAATACTTTCTGATTATGTCCCTATATATGATTGCGACTTCCTTTGGAGTCAGTCTTGAATTGCCTCAGATTATTGAATTTCAGCACAGCCTTCTGGTATGCCCTGTTTCTAGCTGGAGTTTGTTCAGAACCTGTTCTCACATGAAAAAAACCAGAATGTTAGTTCAGTGTAGTATTTTTTACTGAGTGACCATTGGTTGAAGACCTATTGGATAATCAGTTGAAGTCCATAGCATTTATGAAACAAATGATGATCACTATATTCTGAATAACGTGCCAGGAAACATCACACCCTGTCAGTGCTACTGATGCTTCCCTAAGTAGTTTTTGTTAAAGAATACAGACATTCATCTATTGTTTGTTCCTACGTAATCCAGCAGCCCATGTGGAGACGGAGATTTTTAAACTGGGATGCTTGAATTTTACCATTACTTAAAAGAGATATTGTGGGTGTTAGGAGGACGGGGACAGACTCTTTTCAGTGGTGCCCAGTGACAGGACAAGGGGCAATGGGCACAAACTGGAACACAGGAGGTTCCATCTGAACATGAGTAAGAACTTCCTTTCTGTGAGGGTGACAGAGCCCTGGCACAGGCTGCCCAGGGAGGCTGTGGGGTCTCTTTCTCTGGCGATATTCAAAATCCGCCTGGATGCGTTCCTGTGCATCCTGCTCTAGGCTAACCTGCTTTAGCAGGGGGGTTGGACTAGATGATCTCCAGAGGGCCCTTCCAATACCCACCATTTTGTGATTCTGTGATATTTCACTCCTCTAAGTTGGTTCCCAAATGAAATACAATGCAAAGAAGAAATGTTTAGGGCTTACTTGCCTCAACAACCAACTAAAAACATGGAAGTATAGTGGGACACAGAAAGTGTGACTAAGCTCACCTAAGGCTTGAGTTAGCCTTTGGAGACAAGTAACTTTGTAAATATGTGGAATGAATCCAGGTTTCTATCACTGACAGTGCATATCCTTCATTTTGGTTCCACATACTTCTTCTGTCTGGAAAATGTTAGGAATGGTGACTTGAAATCTCCCTAAATTACAAGTTTATTTTATCAGTAACAGAAAAGCTTTGAAGAGGAAAAAGACTTAGAAAGTAAACATTTATATACCTGTTCATCTTACCTAAAATTTTGCAGCCATTCACTATGGTCCCAGAGGCTACAGCTAAACCAGTAATTAATATCCCAATCATCATTTTATTGTTCTGAGGACAAATGGCTCAGTTTGTATAACGTTCATATAGCTGACTTCCCACACACTACACAGAGTAGCCTTATGCATACCGGAAACAGTCCTTCATCACTCAACACCCCAAATCATTCCTAGGCATTGTCTGAAAGAGTTTCATGTTGGCATAAATCAGTTATATGCTAGGGATTGTACTAGCAACTAGTGGGCACAGATGATCTTGCCTCCGGCATCGTTTTATTTAGCCCACCAGTATAGATGTAGCCATAGCATAGCTTCTCTAGGCAGTGTTAATGGGTTCTGTTTCATTCTGTAAATACCTCCTTCCTATACCAGCAGAACCAAGAAAGCCTTGCCCAGTATTTTTGGTGTTGCCTATTATGAGAGGCGTCTTTGTTCAGTTATTTGGCGATAAATTAATGTGCACCAATAAGTGAGGAGATGCTTCATTGTACCTGCTGTATTCAAAACATTCAGACTGTAATTTCTAAGTAAGCAGTAGCTTATAAGATCTGACAGCGTGACCTTAAAAGAGCACTGCGACCACATTTTAGGTTGATGTGGAGATCAGCATGATGTTTGTTTCAATAGCTCAAGAGCCTATAATCTTTTGATTACATGAAGGTAATTGTTTGGAGTAGCATCTGATATAGGCCCATAGTCCCAAGGTCAGAGGAACGAGAAACATGTAAAATAGAATCCATCATTATACCATTTTTAGATGATCCATCAAGGTTAAAAAAACCCAACCACCAAAACCAAAACAAACAGCAGGTCCTGCTCTCCCATCCAGCTTCCTGTCAGCACCTTTATTTTGTCCCAAAATAAAAGGGGCAACTTAGGCCTCTTATAAAAGAAGAGGAAATGACATGAATTTGCTCATTTTATTTAAAGGTTCAAGTGAACTTTGGAAGTTGAAGATTGCAATTATCTGCTCACTTTACTTCTCTGAAACTGACAAGTTTCACCATATGCAAAATGACCACTCCTTCCTTTGAGAGCAGTCATTACTGATTTCAGTCTAACAAAGCTTTCTATCCCCACCTGTCTTTCACAGAAAGCAAGAGAGAAAAACAGTTCAGACCATCTCTCAGTCAGAGCCGTATTAATTGCAATTATATCATGTTGAGAAGAGCGAATGAAAGCTTCTTGCTAAATTCATAATGTGCTTCAGATGTATGTGTATTAAGATTTGTCTAAGAATAATGTTTTGCCCTCTCTAATGAAATATTAAGTTCCTTCACTTGTTCAAATGTGATCTGCCTCTTTTTAACACAAAATGATAAACCACAGTATGGATACGTGCTTTCTATTTATATCCTTGATGTTTTTCATTTGTTGATCAGAATTAAAGGCATCATTAAATCTGTCTTTTAATTTTATCAGATACTCTTGAATTTGGAAATAAGATGTGTTATACCTTACTTCATCAACTAAAGAAAAAGAAAAAAAGAGTCATGTTAGATTTTTCTATTAGTCATTCTCAATATGGTGCGATAAAGCCAAATACTATTTTCATGACAGCTCATTTTGGTTTTGATTACAATGTGATCTGAATTATATTACATCCAAACAATCTTTTACATTTGAACAACCACAATAAATGGTAGAGCAGCTTGAAAGACAGTGATAGACATCCCTTTTCCAAGTAGTGATAATGGCCATAATATAGTCATAAATATACAGTCATAAACTGGAAAGGTATCCCATCCTCAGTGACTGCACATCTTCAGTTATGGTAGTTTAGTAGTACTCTGATCAGCAGTTGTAGAGACAATATAAATGTCAATAATGTCTAGCAACAACACACAAACAGTAGCAGTTTGGAAAAAGCCTGTGCACACTCACACTTACAGACTCATTTATACACCAAATACAAAATCTCTGCTTATACAGAACATGTTATTACCATGTTGTTCTCATTAATTCATTTCTACAAGTCTTGGGTGATATTTACAGAGTTCTATTCCCTTCAGATGTAATTATTAACTAGTTCTGGTAGGAAAATAACAGAACCATCATTTGTGCATGCTATTGTGGAAATTGTACTTAATGTCTATCTGTATCCTCAAGTGTTTACGTATTTTGATTTAGGAGCCTATGAAGTGCTCATTTAAAGCCTAATTTGCTTGTAGCCCAGCTATAATACTGCATAGATGTACAAAACTATGAAGGTAGTCTTAACTTCTGTAGACAAATGATTGTCCCCTAAGACCTGGTAGTAATATGTATAATATTAAGATACCTGTTTCAGAAGGGTGAATTGTAAACAGCATGCCAGTTGTTCATAGGCACACAGTATCAGGTGCATCTAAATATTCCATGTCAATTACCCAGAGATTCCATGCTGACATTACAGTGAAATTCGTGTATCTTACTCCTACGTTTGGTAGAGGACTTTCTAACGAAGTGGTTTTTCACTGGATTTAGTCCATCAGAACCTGAATTTCTCATGGAAGCATGTCAGTTCTGGTAAAACTTTTGATAGGTCAAGTAAAATCCAACTAAAGCAGAGACATAAATTGGAGGAATAATTCTATTATGATAAAATGAACAGAGCACTATAAAATTCAGCTCTTTTAGTCTTTAGGAGTTTGTATAAATATTGGGTTTGGTTTTGATCCACGGATATTTGCACTTGTAAATACAATTTCTTCAGTTTCAGCTCTGAAAAAATAAAAAAAAACCAACCCTCCAGGATCACAAAGGATCCAGTTTAAATCATTTATCTATATCTTTTGAGGGAAGGAAATTGAGACAGTAGACAACAGGGACACAAAGCCAACAATATGACTTTGAATGAACATATCCAGTATTCTGGAAGATAATTTAAAACTATGCATTTGGAATAAGCTATTCCAGCCATAATTTGATCATTTGCAAGTTTTCACATATGATAATATACATTCATATAATAATATAAATTATACATGAAATATTTTCTGTTTATTGATCTGAATAGTTCAGCTTTTTCTAGTTCTGAAAGGATTAGTTTTAAGATTCTTGACTTGTCAGTATGAAAACTGAAGGAAAAGTTAATCACATATCTTATTAACAAGAATATACAATTTTGATTAATGCACCTTCTAGGTGACAGCTGAATTATAATTAATCTTATAATCACTGAATTATAATTAATCTTATAATCACTGCATATAAGTATTGCATCAAGATAATAGCTGAGTCATTTTACCAATTTTTTTATGTGATAGTATAGCACTGGAATTATCTTAGTTGTAAATTTCAGAAACATGATACCACTTTAAAAAACCAATAAAATTAACCAAGGAAGACTTCCGCAATAATTTAATATTTTCTCTTAGTAAGTTAGTAGAAATTTTTCAAGGCAGCTTCTTTAAACTGCAAGACTATAAGAAATAAAATCTTTGTACAAATTTGTGCATTCAGATAGTTCTGTATCAGTAATTTCAGCAAATTGATTACAAAAATTATAAAAAATTACTATAAACTGAAGAATGATAAACATAAAGAAGAATAAAGTAAACCTGTCTTATATACATTCATATTCAAAAACTATTTATTAGGATAGACAGTTCTGCCTAATTCTTGGGTAAGCTGTTAGTTTTGCTTATTGTCACTGAACAACTAAATGCATATTTCAATATTTCTGTATAAAAATAGACATAGAAAGAAGACAGAAGTCCTGCAGAAGCTCTGTCATTAGGCAGACAGAAAGTAAGTTGTGGAAGGTTGCTGATAGCTTTGATAGAAAATTCATGGAATTGTTACAGAACTTAAATCTTTATATGTGTTTCGATGTTCATAAATGTATGTATATGTGCTTTAGTGTTCATAAACCTGAAATATATTTACTTCTTTTTCTTTATGGCTTGCACATAATCCCATTGAAGTCATCAAGTTACTTGATTGATCTGAGTCTGCTGTCTAGGAGATTTCAAAATCACTGCCATAAACTCCAGTGGACAAGGCAGTTACATAAGCAGAAGTAATTCAAAATGTCTTTGTGCTAAATAGTCAATAACACACTAAACTGCTGATCAGTCTGGCAGTTTTTTGACTGCATATCTGACTTGTTACTAAATAAGAAAAAGTCACTAAAAAAATATTTTTAATGTCTTTTTCTCCCAAGGCTCTGAATGTCAGTTAATTTTAAAATGGAAACAAGCAGAAAATTACTTCTCCAGTATTGAATAAAAACATTTCATTACAATTTTGATATTCTTTACATGTTCTTAAAATCTTAACCTATTTTTCTTACATATATACAATGAAACACCTGATTTCCAAAAACAGTAAGAAATCATCTACCCATGCTAAATACAGCATTTGCCTTTAAAGTTAAATACTCAGATAAAACACATCTTGCCATATTCTGTTTGTAAATGACAAGTCAGACCTAAATTTGAGATAGAAATACTCAATTTGGAACTCCTGAATCATTTACATGGTAAGAATATTTATAATATTGTTTGTCCTTTCTAAAACAAATACAGTTCAATAGGTTTGTTTGGGTTTTTCTAAATATGTAAGTACTTAGTGATTTTTACTACTTAAAAACTTACTTAAAATTACATCCTTACTGGTATGCAAAACTGATTTCAGAGAAAAGATAATTTCTGGGAAAATATCAAAGTTTTTGCTATTCTTATTCTTCATAATTAATTGCAGCAGCATCTGAAACATGCCATGCACCAGAAAGTGCCTGCCCATCCCAGACTTGATAATTAAAGTATTATATTCATTTTTCAACCATGTTTTAGATCAAGTATATATAGATCAAAGAGAGAGAATAAAATGAAAAAATATTTTGTCCTTCATATATCTCAAAGTCATAACCAGTAAAATCCTTCAATATCATGTTGACATTTCCCTGGACCTCTAGAATAAGTCGGTGTCAATAAACTAGGCATATACTTTTCTAGAGGGGGTAAATTATCAGGAAAACAAAATATCTAATAGTAGAAGTGGACATTTCTTATTGCTTTACACTACAGAAAACCCTTGTTTCACCCTAATGTGAGATGTCACAAAAAAGGAGGGCAACAAAATACAAAGGTACGCAAAGATACAAGAAGATACAATATTGCAGAAGACAAACCTCTGAATGCAAACTCAATGTGGTAAAAAAATAATTCTTTCACAGAAAAGAAGGAAATCTCACGAGAGCAACTGAGGTTGTCTAGGGTTTTAGAGATCCAGACAGTAATGGAAGTAATAGATACATGCTCTGCTGTTGGCTGGGCCTGGGTGCGTGTCATCAGTTTAGCACCTTCATTTTCTTGGCTAGTCTTTGAGAATAAACATAGAACATCAGACACGAGGTAATAGAATGATGCAAGTTTTGTGAAAAATCTAGGAGGAATGTTGGAACTGTAGAGAGATTTCTTGATAAACATAGGCTGTATAGTATTGGACAGCACCTTTCAATTGTTGCTATGGTGATCTGTAAGTAAGTTAGATTGCTTCTGAATAACCTCATTTATTCTGCAGGCATTAAATTAGAATTTACAGTACTTCATTAAGGTGGTTGGTACATCTGTCCTGTGCACACCAGCTAAGTCCATGAGAACAGATTGCTTACTAGAGTATGTCAAAAGGCTGGAGAAGGCTGTTTGTCCAAATCTCATGCTAAGTGACATGAAACATCAAATATTTGAAATCAACGTGCGCTCTGCTAAGCTGCCAGCAGCTGGTGTGTACAGATTGTTATTTTTCTGCTTCTGCTGTAAAAATCATGTTCATTGTATATATATTATATGTCATGCTTTTAAAAAAGTTGTGCAAATGAAACATTAATCCCATTTTTCATAGGACAAGTTGATGTTTTTCATCAGTGTTCTTTAAATTAACAAGCACTAAAGATAGGTTTCGCAGGAACACACACAGATGCTAGGCGTCTAACACCTAACATAATGAAAGTTATGTACATTGGGGTTTTATAATTCTAAGAATCTGATTAAAGAAGTTAATGGAAAGACTCCCACTGGCTAACAATCAATGATGATCTCAAAAGACATTCAGATATTCAGAATATAACTTCTTAAATTAAAACAAGGTCTCTAGACCGTTTTCCCTCCCCCAGTGAAATAAAACTTTTCTAATTATGTACAAATTAATATCAAGTAGTTGAGACAAACTGTTCATCTTTTTTCATAGTATTGTTTTTCATCAAAAAGCAAAGGTTGAAATAATTTTTTAATACAATGAGCAGGATTGTGGTGCATCTTGCAAGAGACAGATGAAACACTGAGAAGTAAAGCTGCAGCTGAAAGGCAGCTGAGCCTGTCCTTCTGAGGCTGAAAAGGACAAGGGAACAAAGGATCATAAGTTTAGGTGTTCAGAAAGACTCAAAGATTTAGAAAAAATAAGACTGTTCATGGCACAAGAAGGATTTTCACAGAGGGAAAATTGCTGAAAAGATAAAGGGAAAACCTTTTATATACCTCCTGCTATAAGAGAAGTAATGAGTATAAACTGCAGTAAAGAATGTTTAAATTAGACACAGAGGAAAACTTGCTAATTTTAAGGATGATTAAGAATTCGAATGTCTTGCCTAGCCAGAATGCTGGAATCCTTAGGGATCTAAGAATGGATAAAACAAACATCTGTCAAGAATATGTTAGGAAGAGCTGATCCTGTCTTGGGAAAAAAAGTTGATTAAATTCTCAAAAATCTCTTTCAGCTTAACTTTATCTGATTTCTTCTTTCCTTTTTCTCATCCAGAAGGATTGACTGTGCAGAAAAAACTGTGCCAATGTTTTAGGTTTTTGTAAAGCTGCTCATGAAGTGCACATTCAGGTAGACAGACTGACAGTAGAATACACTTAAACACATTTGAATTCCCTGTTTAAATAGAGCACTTCTCTGAAAATAGAAATTCAAGGCCATATCCCTCCATAATTCACCCCTGCTCCCCAGTTACATTGAGGAAAATTTTCATTTATTTGGGTGAAATTTGTTCTTCCACATGTTATTATCTTTTTACTACTTTAGTTGAGTTCAGAAACAAAACTTCTCAAAACGGTGGGGATATCTAGTAGTGACAAGAAAAAATACAGCTGTCATTGATTTGAACTTAATTTTTCTGAAGCAATTCATTTTGCATATAGTAGTTGCAATAAGTGATTGCATTAGAAATTCTATTTCTTCTGCCTGAAGAACTTTCTACATTTTGACTTTGGATGACAGGTTGTTGATATATTTGTGCAACTGATAATAAAGGAACTATGAAGTTAGTGGGCCGTAATAAGAGAATGATAACCAAGCTCTGAAAGCCTTGTGACCGAGCAGATTGTAATTCATTATAGCAGAACTCCTTAGCAACGCAACAATTTTTTCACTGAACTATTAGAAGGGAAATGGTCAGTTACTGTCAATGCATTTGCAAAATTCAGTAAATCACAATATTTTGGGGGATAGATCTCAGGTCTTCCCTTTTAAATATTTTCTTCCTGATATGAAAAAATCGCAGCACATGCACTCAACATTAAAATCTTTTTTATGTGTACAATTTTCTTTTGATGAGGAAGAATGCTTTTACTGAGCACAGCAACACTATGAATTTACTCTCTATATCCATGCTCTTATTCCAAAGTGGCCCTTCCCAGCAAGACTTACTTCCTGTAACACAGGACTTCTTGTTTGTTTTATTCATCTCCTCTAGAATGATTTGTTACTCATTAATAGTATGTTATCAGGTCAATTAGTATTATAGTTTTATAAAAGCACCCTGGAATTGATTAAACATGGGAGTTACAGTAATTGAAAATAATGAGATGGAGACTGGTTGTTTGACAACAGATGGCCTTTCAATCCTGAGTGTGCCTAATGTATATATGAATATATGGTATTACAGGTCCCTTGTTGCTTTGTGATTTCAAACTCTGTTTTTAACGTATTTTATTTGGTACTTTCTGTTTTTCTAGAAATTTGACATTTTATCTAGCAATCCAACTCTTGAAAGTACTGCAGATAAGGTCTGAATTTAATTCCTTTTCTTTGTTTCTGCAATTTTAAATATTCTCATATTAACTTACCATAGCAGACTGTGTCCTTGGGTATTTCATCAGCTGAGCAAATCTTGCATTGCCCATCCTATAGACTGAATGAGACTCACATTCTTTGGGAAAGTAGAACATGATATCATATTTAACCTCATCAGAAAGTTGTCTAATCAACTTCAGATCTTGTAATTTGTAGCTTTTGAGTGTTTAAATGCTGTTATTGTTTTGATTCGATTCCTCTTGCTATGTTACTTATTACTTCCTTCTGCTGACTAGATTTTTAAAAAGAGAACAGGAAAACCAATTCCAAACAGCAAAATTACATTCACACAACAATTTTAACTCACTGTCCTTCTAAATCCACTATATTCTAGAAGGAAACAGCTTTTTAGCTGTTTCATAGTCCTCTTCCCTTGCACTGGTATGTTCATTTCTTCGTCAAGGCATTAAAACACAGATGGAAACAAATAAACCGAAACCCATTCATTTTTGCTAGGTGACACATCAGTTCCCTGGTCTGAGTCTCTCGTGTATGTGCACAGGCAGAGGTGGCAGCAAACAGAAAGAGCGGGAAAAATGGACCATTTGTCTCAGTGACAGTACAGATCTATAAAGGAATAAAGTAGCTATGTAAGACATAGCTGACACCCACATGCATCTTTGGTAAGGCTTGCATCTGTAGGATAGATTAGATCCAGATGAGAGTGTGACCTCAGGCCTGGTAAAGGAGTTGGGAAAGAAGAAATGCACACTGCCATTAGACTAGAAAACTGTTCATCAGACAGAAGCAAATACTCAGGACATAGGGAATTCTTTTGGGAAGAGCAAGACTGGCTGGTAAAAACACCTTAATTAGATGAGAGTCACTAGGTGCAAGCTCAAATATCTCAATAGGCTGTGGCTGCAACATCAAAATGTTCACCTTCTGTTGTGAATGAATAGAATTGAATTTTTGAGGACCAAAAGCAGAATGTCTGTGCATCTTTAATTTATCTTGATGACAGTTCTCATTAAAACCTTACTATTAGCTCCTATGGTGTTTTGGATATAATCAAGAAAATTGGACATACTTTCATTTTTTTGTAATTTTATGTTCAGTTCTGAATTTACACTAAAGCTTTACTCCAAATTTATGTAAAAATTCTCCTGCTACCTTTTTTGTTCCACTTGGAATATCTTTTCGAGAAATCAACTGTTCTGTTGTAAATACTCCTACACTTCCTACTTGTTTCGTATTTATTATTGACTGCGATAGCTCATTAATCATATTTTCTTCTTTGTTAAGCAAAAGAAGATAAAAGAAGGGTGTGAAAATTTTCTAATTGCATTTTCCACTCCCACTTTATTTCCTGTAAATGTACTAGATGATAGGAACATGAAAGGAATCCATATCTTTTAAATGGAACTTGCTCTTTTTTAAGAGAACTATTTCAAGGAATGCCACTATCGCTGCCAGTTCCTCAAACGTATGTTCAGAGACTACCGGAAGACTGTCTTCAGAGTTATGTTAACAATCATGCTGCAAAGTACCCACTTGTGTTTAAACACACAAACAGTCATTATACATACTTTCTGACTGTGGTTCATAATATCTTTTGGTTTCTGAGGAAAATTGTAGCCAGTTAATAACACATTCATTCTTTATAATATGAAAACCCAGATGGGAGAAGGTTTATCTCAGTGATGATTGCCATTGTGTGTTTATTAAGTATAGCAGGAAAAAAATCCATTAATCAAAACATAATTTGACAAATTCTTGATTATACCAATATGACTAATTGGAAAATAACAGTCATTGAGGAAAAAAGGTACAAATTTAGAACATGACTTTGCATATTTGATTGTGGTTAATAACAAGCTCAATATAAAATCAAAATAAAGGCTTTGGAAAGCTAGATAATTTGTGTTAGTCTGCATGAAAAGCAAAAGTATGTTATGGTAAACAGTGATAATGTATTAGTCAACAGTAATAATCAACATTTTTTGTCTTCTCAGATTTGCATCAGAACTCCAAGTGCTTAAGCAAAAGAATTTGCGAGATAGGTATTACTTCATAGGTTAATTGTTTTCCAGCAGTGTTATTCACAGTAACATTACTCCTGCATATCCCTACTGATACATGCTGTTAAAGTAATTTTATTTTCATTAAATTTGTAGAGATAAAATTGTCTATGTTTTCTACTGAAGTATTTTCATTATTGTCTAGAGATTCGAAAAAAATGTTCTTTTGGTGTACTTTAAGGTAATATGTGAGGAATCCAGTTATGTGCATTGTTACTTTCACTCCTGGAGAACTTTGGCTCTGGTGGTAAAACAGAGGGGTTTTTGAAGAATATGGGAAAGAGGTGATTTAAAATACTTTAAATAATATAATTATTAATTGCAAGAAAATTATTAGAACTGTCTCAATTCTATTGAAAGAGTAATTGTACATTCTGATATCTTGAACTGATATGTTAAGGAATAAGTCCTAGAGAAAAGAAAATACAGACACATTCTCAGAGGTGTACAGCTGGATTTAAGTCTGTTTTGTAGTGTAGTAACAAAATATTTCTGGGAAAATAAATTAAGCAGAAAGTCACAGGAAAAAAACTGAAACTATTCTGCTTCCTTTCACTTTTTTATCACTGAACATGCTCTCACAAATATGATCTCATTGAATATTTTCTTACATTTCATCAAGATTAATACTGATTATCTCCAGTCATAGATGATGACATTCATTAAATTAACATATGTTCAACAGTTGTGCATTTTGTCTCTGTAATTCATAAAAACATTTCGTTTTCAAGTGTTATTGCCTATCAGTTAGAAAAACTGCACATTTCTTTGTGCTTTGTAAAGCACTTTCAGGGTGGAAAGTTGAAAGGCTTAAAGGCTGGTTACTGGGTTAAAATTTTCTATTTTACACTTTGTTGTATTTTTATGAATATTATATGAGGCTCTGGAGCCTAAATGGCCTGACTTTTCACCAAGAAAACCACAGCAGCCTAAGATCTAAAAAGAATAATTTTCAAGCCAAATATTTTGATTTGTCAACAGAACCACATCAGCCTGTAAGAGCTGTAGGGCAGATGGCTCCTGTCTCCTCTGTTCTCCCCAGCAAGGATGATCTGAAAACCTGGTCCCCAGGTGAAAAGGAAGCAGGAAGCATTGTGGCAATGGGGCTCAATCAATGGTATCAGGGTTTTGTTGGTTCACTGAAAAATTAGAATCCTTTTCCAAACTTTTCATTGTATCATCTCTTGATTTTTTTCACAATATTTTTTCTTTTTTGTCTTTCTTTTTAAAATATATTTCTATGTACTATTACAAACCACACAGAGGAATGCTTAATAGAGAAAACAAAATAATTGTTAATCAAGTGTATCAACTGACTTGATATGCTGCATTGTCAGTGGTAGGTTGGCCTATGTCTTAAAATGACTTGGTTGAAAAATGTCAAAAAACATAAGGTTTGAATTGGTACATTCTTCAGCATCTAAGGAATGATTTAACTATTCCATGTAGCAACATGAAAAGAGCTAGAGCTGTATTTCATATGGAATTACCAAATGTAGCCATCACTCAGCCTCAGTTTTTTGTTAAGTATGGGATCTACACATACTTTTCAAAAATCCAGTTTATTTTAAATCTTGTGAACTTGATTTTAGACGAAATGAAACCTAACAAAAGATTTGTTGCAACAAAAGGTCAGCCTGAATCACGTGAACAAAAACTCACTGTTCTGTGAAAAATCTGTCGTTTGCATTAATAAATTGGATAAAGGTGAAGATTTAGGGCTTGTATACTTGTTTGTTCATACAATGCATATGTATCATCTAACAAATAGGCACGATGAATGTGGTATACCTAATCTGTGAACATTGGAGAGCACATGTAGGTGAACTACAGATGTGTGAACGCAGTTGTCCTGTGTACATACAAGAGCTCAGTTTCAGAGCTTCATTTTTTTGTGGCTTTATTTTTATTTTTTAGTTTGTAAATGTTTGTAGTTATGAACAAACTTCACTCTGAGCATTAGGAAATCTCTGCCTTTCAAGATGCTAAAATTTGTGGGACAGTGCTTCTATATCCAAAATATGTGCTAGTCTTGTGTAAATGATTTCATAATAAAAGTCCTCTGGATAAACTTATGTAGAGGAGCTTTTCAGCTGAACATCCAGAGTCAGAAAATCTGATTTTCACAGTATTTATTCATATAGAAATCATTTGATCACGGTGTTTTCCCTATGTCACATTCAGATTGTATAACTTTTACCTTGATTGCCAGAGACTTTTGGGAGACCAGCTAGCCCTTCTTATGTATCAAATTAATTGCTTGGATGACTACATTAAATGTATTAAAAAGTGTAAGGAAAGAGTGTGTCATTAATTATAAGGGTTAAAGTTTCAGAGGAGTTGAGTGCGTATCTGTGGATTATCAAAGGCTTTCTTTTACTTTGAAAAGTGTTTTCATTCTCCACTGGAAAACAGAAATTGTGATACTTCTCTACTTCATATAGTCATTTTTAAAATAAAAAAGGATTGTAAGTTGCATAAGGTTTTGATACTATAATGTGAAGTTTTATGACGTACATAGAATTTACAAAATTAAACAAGTACATTTAGTTTGGAAACCTAACAGATATTAGAATTTTGCATGTAACCTTGCAAATAATTTAAAAACCCTAATATTGTTAATTAATAAATTCATACTAATGGATGAAGAATGCTTAGAATGACATTGTAAGAACTCTGGACCAAAACTGACCAGTTCTGGCAACTATGTTACCATTAGGCAATTTGTATGATTAACACAAACTACTTTCATCAATAATTTTATTTATTTATTTACCAGGCTAAAACTACAGGACATAACTTGCTACATCAAAAATACTTTTAAAGTTATTAAGAGTTTTCTTTTTTAATTTCTAAAACATTCACTTTTCAGTAGACGAAAGATCATGATTAAAGTTTTAACATATTTTAGTAAAGTGCTGAAAAGGAATAATTAAGTTCAAATATTTTTGATGGAATCTTTTGCTTCAGATTTTTCTTTTTTTCCCCTAATACATAATTTCGTCAAAAAAACCCTGTGGTATAAGTCCTTCACTTACCTACCATAAGAACACTGGAAACCAAAGCCCTCTTTTCCAGGAATTAGGGCAGGTTGAGTTGGCAATGGCCATAGAATGGCTTGGCCCTGAAGATTTGATTTAAGACACAGAGAGAAGAATCAAATAATATTTTTACTACTCATTCCATAGCTACAGGAGAGAAAAAGATGATTTCTTTGTTTGTTTGCAGATAGGGAAAGAGTTTGGCTTTCCAACTCTTTATTCATTTCTGAAGATCTACAAAAAGTAATGTCTAATAATGATTAGTTTATAATGGTTATATGTTTAATGACAGCCCAGTTACTAAAACTGTGACCTTTTAATTATTCACAGGAATAATCTGACTTACCTAATGGCAATTTTTTTTATTACAATTTTGGTCACTTTTATTTCTTAAGGAAATCATGATCTGCATTATCCTGTAGAGAATGACACCATAGTTTTAAAAATTCTTTTTTTTGGGAAAAAAGTGTGAAAGACATCAATAGAAACCAAATTAATTTAATTCAGAGTGGAAGATAAAACAAAAAAGTTTTTGAACAAGTTGTCTTTATCCATGTCTTTTTTTAAGGGAAATACCACAGCACGCATTCTCTCTTGTATTTAGTATCTGTTATCCTCAAACACTAGCTGAAGTGTCAGCATTTTCCACCTTCTCAGCTGTGCAAAGAAGCACGCTGCTTGTATGATTACTCTAAGTAAAAATAGATTCAGTTACAGAAATAATTTAATCCATATTTTTTGGTAAATCTGAGTATCTGACTAAAACAGAGTAGAAACAGAATATACTAGTAGCCTAGGCTGTAGTTCAAAGCAAGCTGGTTGCTATATGTCAACCTCTCAGGTGAAGATATCAAGTAAAGATTATGTCTTTGCACGATACTTTGTGGAGGTTAATAACGTCTTCTAATCCCACTTCTAAAATCCAGATTGTTTCTCATTTCCTGTGCATCAAAACTACAGAAGCAGGGAAAGGGCCTCTGTTAGCCCTGAAGCACTTCAATTCTACTGGTGTTAACTGGGATACCTATTTTATTCATAGGTGTGTAACTTTTTGAAGGCATTATCAATGGAACTTTGATTGGAATAGAGCAGTAGAAACACAGGTTCAGATGATTACAATAGCTCCTCAAGACCCTGAGAGTCGTAAAAATAACATGTCCTGTGCCCTAGCATAAAACAAGCAGCTCATTTAGTTATATCACTTTCAAAAGGTGTTTTACAGAGAAACTTCAAAGGTATATTCTTCTGCTCTTTCAGACCAAAGAAGCAGGGAGGAATGGAAAGAAGAATTCCTGCCTAGCAACCTGTATTATTAGCTATAATCTTCTTTATGCCTATTAGATAACCACTACTCTTCTATATACAAGCTTGCTCTTATTTTGTGCCTCTATGATGCAACATGTTGAACACTTGATTTGATTTTCACATTTTTATGATAGTAGAAGCAAATTAATCTAGTCTGACTTAATTGGAAATTCATATACTTTCCCAGGCAAAGCTGTCAGACAGATAGTATAGATGAAGCTGTTCAAGGATTTTCTGCCTGTAAAATGGAAGGCGGAAAAAAAAAAAAGTTGTAATTTTAGTAAGTTACATAATGTTATGAAATAATAAAAAATGAACTGTCACCATCTCAGTCTTGTATTTTAATTCACAGTTGAAATTGTGACTGACTCAGACTGTCTCGTTTATACCAATCAACCTCCTCCACTCCATTCCTGAGCTGAGTGGTTCAGGAAAACAAGACCCAAGTCTAACTACTGACATAAAGGGAAGTATGTAAGCAAAAAGTGAGCAAACTGGCCAGTTAAGCTACCCTCCAGCTATGTGGAACAAGTGTTGTCAAGATTTTGCCTTCAGAAGACTATTTAGCTTGCAGGACAACAAGCTGGGAGCTACTTAAAAAAATTAACTCCATCCAGTGTGATGCAAGGATACCACACCCACGAAGCCTGTTCAAAGTTTTCTTGAGCCTATGGTGGCCAAAAGGATGTGCTTTGGGAACTTCAAATCTGATTAATTCATTAGTGACCCATTCCTTGTTATATAGTGGCATCCTGATTCTCTTTTCTGACTTAATATATGATTTACTGTTGACAATGAAAGGCAATAGACATGTCTTAGTAGTGTTTCGGAAAGTAAAAAATGGCCAGGTAGGGTCAAATATCCATTTAGTTTCATATTCAGGAGTAGTCATTAGCACATACCCGGCAGAAAGTCAGAAAACGGCAAGAATAAACAACAATTCTTGCTAATATTAGAAATAAACTTTTTTACCAATTTTAGCTCAGGAACTTTGTGGAACAGGAATGGCAGGCCTGGGAGAGGGTTGATGATCACAATTCTTGTGTCTTTCAGTTGTTTTCCTTCTAGATTACACAGGAAAAGCATCTGATGATAGCAGTGGGAGATTACAAGAACATCAGTGTCATTTAACACTTGAAAGATATTACTTTTTTGTACAATGTTCTACGCATAAATCCAGAGACAGACCATTGTGTGAAATAACTGAAGTAAAAGACAGATAATAAAATTAAATAAAATATGATTTTGCTATGAAATTGAGATTAAGAAAAAATTCTGAATTTATTCTGATAAGAAATATTTTTATTCAGAGTCCACCTCAAAATTATTAGACCACGAAAAAAAGTTACAACTGAAACATTAAACTTTCTGCAGTCTGCTTACTTTCATACTATCTAAGATGCAGTATAAATAACATGAACAAAGGGATTGTATCATTAAGCAATAAAAAGTATTTTGAATTTGTCAGATTGTGACATTCAAGTAACATTAAAAAGAAAAATAAATTTCAAACACAATTCTTTCTCCCAAATGTGAAATGAGTTCAATTTATTTTTTTCCTGGCAAGTATTACTTTCAGTAATTTAAATAATTATTACCAAAGCTATGTATGAACTGCCTTTCTGACAGTATTTGCAAGGGATAATCAATGACCAAGAATAACTTGAAATTTGAATATGTTTTCTAACAGGAAAGGATAAACCAAGCTGCTATAAAACAAATTGTGTTTTGCCTTGTGTTGAGAATATTTTGAAATTATTACCTGTTTAAAATACACTATTCCTGTTATTTTTAACTATGTAAATTTGTGAAAACAATAGCATAAAAGTCTATTAGGGAGAGGTGTAAAAGGGTCATAGCAATTCAAAGGGACAGGGACCCAAAAGTTCTGTACCTAATAAAATTAAATTTCTCCCACACCTTCCACTGCCAGCAGCAGCTGCCATAGAAAGTAGCCAAAAGGATACTTAATGCGTCTTTCTAAACTTTAAACAAGTTTATATACAAATAGAAACAAGAGTCAGCTCAGAAGTTTATTACAGCACTGCTCAAGCTTTTGTCACACAGGGAGGAGAATAACCAGCAGTCAACCAAATTTAATTTCATTTGAATTTATTGATATTTCTGGTGAAATCATTTTAGTATGTCTAATCTGACAGAAACCTCACAGCGGGGGAAATAAACAAGATGATCAAGTGCTGCAAAGCTGTATTACCATTAGTGGTGACATCTCTCCATAATTACATAAAAGAATTCAAAAAAGAGAGGGTCCCATGCTGAACTGTTAATTGTTACTTTTATTGTATAACCAGTAAAAACTGAGGAGGGGGTGAATCTTCCTTCAAAATAATGCACAGAATAAAGAAACAATCATCAGCTGAGTTTGTTGCATTTTTATCTGCAATACATTTTAAACTAATTGCATAATATATCAGTCCAAGGCATTTTTTAACTGTTTTGTATTTGTTTTGGACATCCTGTACGGCTCCCATTCACTAAGTTCTGGAAATACATATGTTACTAACTGTCCCTTTATTAAAGTGATTATAAATGCAAAGCAGAAGTTTAGTAGACAGTACCTCAAATACACCTCAGGAAAAGGTTCAAGGAAGGAAGGAAAGAAGGGTGCAGATCAGACTTACAGCTTTTAAGTCTCCTACGTTTCCTAGTCAGTCAGTGCAAGATTCAATGCTCTGCATGCTTTTTTTTTTAAAAAAAAAAAAGGTGTATTTCAGTTTACTTTTAGATGAATAGAAAGAAACTTAAGAGATATAACTGTTTGAAAAAAAAAACGGAGGGGGAAGTTGTGCATTACATTGCTGCTGAAAACGTTGAAGATTGCTACAATACTTGCACTTGTTGTATGTAATATTATTTTATTTGAAGTTACCTGGAACAAGTATTTCAAATGACGGATTTTCTGAGTTTTGAGGTTTTCTGTTAAAATATTTTCTCCTTTTCTCTTTTTCTATTATTTTCTCAGTTCCTTTACTTCCACTGGGGCAAAAAAAAATGACATCTTGGTGTAGATCTGTTTTCTAATTAGCACAGAAAACATAAGGAAATGTCCCCTGGAGTAGTCACAGAGTAAGCAGAATAAAGGAGTTATAAGACAATTCCATTTAAAATCAGATTAAATCATTAATTTTAAATAACTTTGCACATTTTAACAAGATTCTAAATATTTTCTTTCTCAGATGTATTTTTCTTAAGGATGCCCTTATTGCTCTGTGCTACACAGGTGTTTGCAGCAGCTAAACAAAATCATCTAATTACTTCTAACCTTTTCAATGCTGGAAGCACTAAACTGTCCAAACAAAACCATTTAGTTCTTATTAATCTTTTTCATGTTAGAAGCCTGTATTAATACTTTCAATATCAGTTAAAAAAATAAATATATTATCTAAATTTATTGGCCGTTAATGAACCTTTCTTCCAGACAAATGTTTATGCCTGTGATGCTCCTATATCTCACTGAGAGGGCCTGGAAGAACATCAGCTAGGATTTTGGCCCGTATAATTCATACACGTCTGCAACAAGAGGGATTAATTTTTCTTGGAAGGTATCTTTCTGTCTCTGTTGGCTTCAGAAGGAGCCTAGATGACTAGGTTAGCTTAGAAGCCTCAACCAGTCACTATTTTAACAGTTTTGGAAGGGATGACCTTAATATTAATTATATCTCTGCATATCAAAAGAAAATTCCAGCAGAAGGCATTTTCTTTTAATCATGCAAATCAGATGAAAGATCCTTGGAAAGGGCAGCAAGACATCCTTATTCCACCTGCTTGCTCCAACTCCTGCACAATAACAAGTCCAAGTATAATGTCTCCCCTATCCCCATGCAGTTACTGACTGTAGGTATATTCACTCGTGCCATAGGTGTCATGAGTCCAGTGTCAGACGAGACTCTGTCTGGACCCTATAATAAGCTCTGCGTCTGGGCTTTGGCCAGGAATCTGCAGAACGTTTCAACAGGTCTCTCTCTCCATCTGGTGTGTTAATTAACCTTTGTTCTGTGATGGGCTTCTACTTCTTAGCATTATCATAGGCCTAAGAAGAATAAAAATGCTAGCAGTGAAGAGAGGCCAGGGACTAACAAAGATGCATTTAAGTTCCGTAAGAACATGAGGAAGGATTCTCACAATAAAATCTCTGTCAGTGTGGATTTATCACCACAAACTGTTACGGCTCCTGATATAAGATAATGTTGATCTTTTGCAAAAAGTACCATAACAATAAATTGATAAGAAAAAGTAGGTTCATTTCCATTTGAAAATAATTGTATTTTGTCACAAAACAAGCCTGGATGAACTTGAAATTCATCAAACTCTCACAGGAGCAGTTGATATTCATGAAAAGTGAGCACAGAAAGGTGAAGAAGCTGCAACATTTAACTCCCTATTTAATTTGTCAGAATGTTTGCAAATAATTTTCTATGCACACTGCATAGAGACAAGCTGAACAAGGACACATCACATCAGAGGCTTGCCTGTGTTTTCCCATATAATTATCCTAATATAATACTACACAGTATGAGTATATGAATAAATAATAAAATACTATAGCAATAGTATTTAGTTTATTTATTATTAGAAAGGGAGAATAACTAGTATAATTAATTACAAGTACAGAAAATAAATAATGATGCTTTGCAAATCACTGCAAGAATATGGTCCAATACAAGAAGATATTACGAAATGGAGGTTTTACATACGTAAGGGAATGTGACATGAAAGACTAATGGATTTGGATGAAAGAAGAAAATCTGGTGCTAGCTAGAAACATAATAACATAATAGCATATCTTTTGTGTTTTAACACTAACAATTTTAGGAAAAACCATTAATTTTAATAAAAACATGTTATAAAACACTGTACCATATCTAGGCACAGTGTCATATCTAGACTGAAAAGAGCTGAAAATAAACATTTATGGAGGCATTCGGAACACCCAATTTTAGGTCACTAAGTTCTAGATTAAGAAGCTAGTCACACATGCTGCGTATAGCAAAGAGACATAGTACTGAAGAGGAAAATCCTGACGTGGTTCAGTATTGCCATCTGTCATAGACTCTCACTCTCTCTCCTTCTGTTGAATGTAGTAGGAGCATGAAGATTTTTATTCTAATTTCATCACTCAGTAATTAAAATTATATGGAAAAGAATAAATCCTTGAGGTTCAAAGCTGCCTCCAAAACAGCATTGAAAGACGCTTGTTTTCATTCTTCTGAGAAACAGAAGATTCTTTCTTGTAAGATTTATTCTCATTAACACAAATAATAATGCATTTTCCATTTGGCTCCACTCAAAAAGAAATCTAGAATAAAATAAGTAGAAATTTTATACCAGTGTAGATATTCATGGTTGTAATTAGATAAGGAAGCAGACTACTCAAGGAAAAATGTGGCCTGCATATTCACAGGACACATAAGATTACAGCAGAGTTTGAACAGTGAGTAAAGTAAATTAAGGCTAGGTCTCAAATACATATATGACATTGCTGGGGGCCAACAAAGAAGGATCAGAGATATACAAATATAAAGAAGAAACAGTTTTTTTTGTAAATATGATAAGCTGCTTAAGATTTGGAGAGAGAAGAAATAAATACTAGATTGTATTTAAATGACAGAAATAATTTCTAAATAGTAAGATGTGTTCAATGAAAACATATTGTGACATGAAAGTCTTTTGCTATCTAAGTATGAAGCAATGGATCTCAGCACTTTATATGATATTAGTGGATATGCAATTGCATAGGTGGGGCCACAGAGCTCAGGAAACAAGGGAGAATGGAACATGGGCAAGGAGATCTCATATTTCTACTCAAGACTTTTTACTGTTCTTTTCTGGTTGTTTCTGATCTGTAAAATGTCAATGTTTTTTTCTGCACCTGTCACTAGAAGTAAGAAGTAGTATATGACAGTGAAGTATTTTTAAATCTAATTTCCTCTTAACTCTGAGGGGTTGATACTTAGAAAAAATAATTCAGACGTGGACTTGTAAAATTTTACATCTAATGTATGACTGTTTAGTATTACTGAAGTTCAAGGAGCTGATCCTTAACTTTTGAAACAAATTAAAACATAGTTAGATCATTAGATCTTATACTAAACTCTTAAGTAAGTGATCACTTTTCTAAAACACTGAGTATCTAGTAGCTTCCTCTGAGGTCAGCTGAAGCTTCTCATTTCTCAGCACATGAAACTCTTGACCTGGTTTCTGTCCCACTCTTATCATTTGCAAGGAAAAAAGGAATACTATTTCAATTATTTGTCTTTCTGTACAGTACATTCAATGAGTTATTGCTAAGCAAAAAAGCAACAGCAGCAACAGCAAAACCTAGCTATCTTTATACGCACTCTGATCAAAAAATATTTTTTTCCACTTTTTTCCCCATTACATTCAGTTTCTTCTGTTGTCCTTCAGATTTGAAAGAGTTGTTTAACAAGCTGGGCACAGACAAAAGTTTACCTGCTATTGAATCCGGCAATTGCCTTCAACTATTTGGGTCAAAATGTTCGTGTTCCTGCACTGAGGTCTCACAGGCATTTTAGGACCCTTGAGCTACTTCCTTTCCTGAGTAAATTAGATCTTTTGTAGCTGATACTGAGCTCCTTAAGCTCAGTTTGACAAAAATCAACATAAATTTCATGAATGAGTTTCAGTTTTCATATCAATGGAGAAATTTTAGCTTGGGGATGTATAGAACACTGAAGGAGAAGATTATCCTTGGGCATATTATTCTGCATTGCACAGGATAAAGCAATGAACACCGGTATCTCAAAACTATTCTGCAGTTCTCCACATATAAGTTAGAATTATAACCTTCTCCATCACTGTTGAAACACAAATATGCAAAATTTCATATATTTTTTTTTATCTGGTTCACCTTCTTTTTAGTTTATAAAAATACCAGTTGACCAATATAACATTAAACAGTAATTGTATTTATGAACACGCATTTATAAAGATTTGCTGCATGTCATACCCTAAAAAGCAATAGGACTAGCGTTTATCAGACACTGAAGACAGCGTGTCCCAGAGATAAGTGGCTTTCTATACAAATGACCTCCACGAGACATTCTGATTTTGGTACAATCATTATTCTCCAAGTTGTTCTGCACATATACAGTCATATACTTTTACACAGGGATAAAATTCTTCTTTTTGAGGTAATTTTAAAGCATTTTATGCATTTGGTTAGCAGAAGAATAGTTCACTAGATGTCAAAGAATGGAGGACTAAATTAAAAACTATTAAACATTTCCATTAGTCTCAATCGTTGTGGCAAATAGTCTTACTTTTCCAGACTTTATGCTTGATTCTAAGAAGTAAGAGAATATTTTATATCTAGAATTAACTGCATACAGTTCCTTCAGAACACTGAAAACTTTAAGAAACAAAATGAGACCAACAGAATGAGAAATAACCAGGTGTTTTCCCATTGCATTTTATGTCTTCCGGAAGAAATCACTCCAGTCTTCCTCCTTTTAATCTGAACTATTTACTTGTTCTCAGGAAATGTCATCCCAGCTTTACTTAGCTTTCCACAGTTTGTATTAATGATCAAAAATGTTGATCATAATATATTATCAGCAGAGAAAGAGAATGACCTATTTATTTACTGAATAAGGTTTTTATTCAGAGAAGTCTTCAGCTCATCTGGAGATTAAAAACATCATAAACAGAAATAGAATGAAGGTAAACACCAAGTTTTATAAAATGCATACACATACCTTGTGTTTGGTAAAATAAGGAAGGCAGGATAGAGCTTTGCTTACTGCTGTGAGTCAGTTAATTTACCACCAATGCTTTAGGATTTACTAAAACATATTAGTTATCGATTTTATCTTGCTTACTTGTCTAATTGGGCTTTTTGCCTTGTAGTGGGCAAGCTCATTGGGGCAGAGCTTTATGCTCTTTTTTTCTTTGGTTACCTAATCTGTTTCATATGAGAAATTAACTTGATCTATACTCTATGCTCTGTTTCAGCATATTAATTTTAAGTCAGGTCTACTGGGAAAACTTCCCTTTTTTTCATAGAAAATAAATAAATATGTTGATGGAGTATAAAGACAAAAAAAATCTGATTTAGAAGAAAATTAAGCTTAATGACAGAAAGCTTTTCTTAACTTCACCTTGGATGCATGAAGCTTGCTGAACAACATATAGACTACGTATAAGCAATCATAATGAAAGAGCAATTGTTTTTAACAAATGCATCCAACTCATCTATATTATTTCCTTTCTTTAGAGATCATGAAAGTTGATATTTTTATCCATAGATCAAGAAACAATTAGTTACGTCTGAAATAAAATCTTTATTTTAATTCATATCGGTATTGTGAAAAAAAGAAAGTATCTAACTTTTGTATTAACACTTCTATAGGTAACCAAAGAATTTATTTCATTTATACATAACTTATCAATATCTTTGGTAGCAATATAGAACTAAATCACTGATTATTAATTTCAACACATCCTTAACATTTAACATGTCATTAACATTAACATGTCAGCTGTGGACATTAAATTTGAATAATATTTATTCACAAAATAAGTACTTTGATTTTTATACTATAAGACAACATCACGTACTTTGTAAAATTAATCTTTAATGTTTTAAAGCTGTAGAAGATAACCTTGGAAAATTGTTACTCTAGAGGAACATAATTTTCTTTCTTAAAGATCAAAGTTTAATTTCTTTTGTTTGGAGTTGAATTTTATATCTACCCTCAGGGGCTTATACATTAAAACAGGCATTGGACCTTTCTGTGGACACAGACCTACACAAAGCTAGATTTTGTAAAAATAAAACAAGCATCGTTAAAGTACATATAATGCCTATTTGTAGATATATAATATATTAGTATATATCATGCATACTTCTCATACATCAGAATTATTTAAAATACAAAACTGTTTAGTTCTACATTTCTTCATCAGTGGAAAATCTTTGTTAGACATATGTACATATATCTTTTATTCAAAGGTAACAGACATCGCTATGAGTAAATAATGACAGTGTTTAGCAGTTTTATTTGTACACATACACATGCACATGCCATACCTACATGTGCCTGCTGAAATCACAGAGGATCAACATAAACTCTCCACAAAATTCAGGACTTCTTTCTCTTTGCATCCTCATTCAGGGTACTTCAGTTTCTGCTGAATATGAGCCTACCTTAAGAAAATTCCAAGTGCCACTCAAGTGGGTATGCTACTCGCAGTATTTTAATTATGTACTTAAACATGCTGCTACTTTGTTCCAAAATTAATATCTTTGTGCACACTGTTGATCAGAAAGGTGAAGGTTTTGTTGCCTTGCATTTTTTCACAAAGGAATTCAGACTTCTTGCAGGTAAATTTTAGGAGGCATTTTATAGAAATATTGTAATAATGTCAGTCCCATATCCAAACCTTACCTGGGTGAACATATGGATCAACGATGACATACAACAGGCAAGCTATAAACTGTCATAGAAATTATTGAAATCAAAGGTCAAGTGATAGGAGTGATATCTTGACATCCAGTAGCAGAGAGTTTTAAAAGCAATTTTTTACTAACCTGTTAAAAACTAACCAGAATTATGTTTCATTTTCAAATCACAGAATATTAGCCAACCTGCAATTTTTAATTTTCCATTTTCTTGTACCAACTCAAAACAGAATCCTTATAAAAATTAACCTCATGTCAGGTGCTAAACTTATTAAATATTAAGAAGATTAAAATAAATCCCGATTATAGCTAAATTTAGCTCACATTTCAGAGATAATATCTTCCTATATTCTTCTCCCATGTTGAACAAATAGAACAAACCTTCAATCAGAAGTGCTTCTGGCACTAAACCAGAATATTGATAGTCACTGAAACAATCAAAAGAACAAGTGTTAACATTTGCGGGGAAAAAAGTAAAGAAAAGAAAAAAAAAATTGTGTCCTTCTCCTACATGATTTTATGTTAATTTTGCTTTTAACTCTCACCAAAGACATCAAGTACCACTAATGAAATGCTTCATTCTTACTAAAATATATAAACCATCTTTATAAACATAATCTGTCTATTTTTTTTTTTTTTACTTAAATAAAGCAGTTCAGGAAAAGTAATGGCATGAGAGTTTTACGAAATGTAACAGTCAGTAGGAGATATTTTTCTTTTTTTTTTTTAAATCACTGTTGTTAATCGGTGTCATTAACAGTGTTGTTAGAATATTGAAGATACTACTGCAAATTGATAAGGCTGTTATAGCATATCAGTGGAAGTTTTCACGTGTTGGGCTTTTTCCTAAATTTCTGTTATAACAAAAAACCCTTAGCAAGCAATTTGATGGTACCTTTGTGCAACTTAAAGTCTAGCTGCTGCAGACAAGGTCAGTCCTCCATCCACTCTTCATCCTGCCCACACATTTCCCTCTTTCTCTTGTATTTTGTACTAGAGCAAAAACTTGCCTGAATGATTGGTGAACTGTTTCAGGGAGTTAAATGGCATAAAGAGATTTTGTATCTGTTTTGAGTCATCATAATTTTGTATAAGCTTAACTCCCTAAGCAGGCTCACTGAAGGGTCACACCAGAAAAGAATTAGGGAGTTTGAAAGGGGAGGGCAGTAGAAAGTAGAAAGTTGATAGTAGAAACATAGTTGATAGTAGAAACATAGCAAAAAATGTTTGGAAGACCACTGACCATCATCTAGCCCGGTCTCTTACTCACAGCAACGGGTTGGGAGTACTAGTCTGTAGATTGGCTTAGCTGTAACATCACTGTTGCGGTTTAAACCCAGCTAACAACTAAGTCCCAATCAACTTCTCACTCGCTCCCTTCCTGGTAGGATGGTGTAAAGAATGAGAAGAGGAAAAGTGAGAAGACGTGTGGGTTGAGATAAAGAGTGTTTAATAGGTAAAGCAAAAGCCACGCACACAAGCAGAGCAAAACAAGTTCATTCACTGCTTCCCGTCAGCACACAGGTGTTCAGCCATCCCCGGGAGAGCAGGGCTCCATCACGTATAACAGTTACTTGGGAAGACAAACACCAACACTTTGCACGTGTGCCCCCTCTTCCTTCTCCTTCCCACAGCTTTATATGCTGAGCTTGACATTGTATGGTATAAAATATCCCTGTGGTCAGCTGGGGTCAGCTGTCCCAGCTGTGTCCCATCCCAGCTCCTTGTGCAACCCTAGCCTGCTCGCTGGTGGGGTGGGGTGAGGGGCAGAAAAGGCCTTGACTCTGTGTAAGCACCGCTCAGCGGTAACAAAAACTTCCCTGTATTATCAACACTGTATCCAGCACAAATCTAAAACATAGCCCCATACCAGCTACTATGAGGAAAATTAACTCTATCCCAGCTAAAACCAGCACAATCAGTCAACACTTTCTGTTAAAACAGCACGAAGTGGTTGTATAAGTATTTTAGAAACTTGCCTGGGTGTCAGATTGTCCATCAGTAAATCACAAGGCTGCAAGTCCTGCTTATGCAGCAGTTCTGTATCAGACATAGCCTTGCTGCAACTGTACAGATACAACTATAAATTATACTCTTCTATGCATTAATGCATCTAGTAACAATGTAAATGCAACTATACCAACAGAGAATAAACAAGGATACTGAGAGAGTGACAGAGAATGTTTTTTGAAGAGCTAACCAACCTAAAAAGGAGTCCTAACAAGGACTTACATCACATCCATTCTCACCATTCTGCCCTAATGGTTTTCCTCATCTTGAGGTGGCTTTTGAAGGAGTGGGCAGTGGATGTCTCCGATAAGCTTATCTTCTTGCGTCAGGGCATTCATATGACAGCTACGCAATGGGGGGAAAAAAGCATAGCCATTATGCTGTTTTACTGAAAGTGGTTATCATATATCTAGGATTATTTTCAAAGAAAGTTTATTTTTTTCGTGGCTCAGAACAAGTTGTGAAAGCTTAGCTCATGCATGAGTCTTCCTTGTAATTTACATCTGAGATAACTTCGGTGTTAATCACTACATCTGATTCTCCTTTTGTTCTACATTTATACAAGCAACCTATGCACTAGTGATTATTCTAGTGATCATCTTCCCTGAAGGAACATACAGATATATATTGAAATAAATTGTATTACAATATTTTGTAACAGATGGAGTACATGGAAATAGTTTGTAGTGATAATCAATCTTTCTTCTATTGTACTTGTACAGTATATGGCTTCTGTGTTTATACATAATATATCTTTAGGGCATAGATCATTGCTTCATTTTATTTATGTTCCTCTCAGCCTAACTGCATATTACAAGCACTCTTTCTTGCCAATTAACTCCAATGATCCCTTTAAGTCCTGATTAAGTTCTATTATTAAATTATTAAGACCTTTCCGAAGTGTCCTAGGTTTTTCCATCTAATTTTAGATTACTTTTTGAAGTAATAAGTATTCTTATGAAATAATTTTTATCTTTTTTTTTCCTATGCATGTATTTCAAGACTGACAGGCTGGCAAAGTGTTAGAGTTAGAGCTCATAAGGTAAAGAGATTTCACCTGGAATAACTTCAAAAGATGTGTATGGTGATATTTTCATATTCTAAGTTATCTAGTTTTATCCAATGAATTGTAGCAAAGTTTTAATTCCCAGAAGCAAAAAAATCAAAACCACAAAAAACCCACAAACAAACCCAGGACTTCCTTCTAAATGCATAAAACACTTCAAGCTGTAGATTTATTTGCTGCAAAAGAAATGAGTTTTTGAAAGAGAGAAGCATATTGCACTGCACTTTCTTTTAGTTTTTCATTCTTTGTTTATTCAATGTCTTTGGAGAAAGCAAAGGTTTGTGTATATGTAAAGGAGGAATAAAAGACACAAGCATGGCATGAAATTACTTGCTCACACACACAAGTGTGTGTACACATGCACACACACTCATAGTCTTTGCCATCCATATATACTACCTCCTACATATTCTTCTGTCAACTTAAAAAGATACAATTAGCAGAGAATGAATAGGTCATCAAAACTGTAACATTTAGAGATGAGGAATGAAACCACAGATATTTGACAATAAAGTTTTAAAATTAAAAACAGTTATATAATCTACTGCAAAGCAGATAGATAGGTAGATAGATAGATATACACAAATCAGTTTTCTATTTGGTATTTTGCCTAGACCTCTGCAAAAAACAGCTGCTCTTATTGAGTACATCAAAAATTGGGGGGGAAAAGAAAATGAAAATTTGACGATGAAAAAACGTAAGCATCAAATTCTGGTTTTCTTTTAAAATTTCACTTTAAAATCTTAGAAGTATAGCTTTTTAAAATAAGCACATTAATTCTAAATGTAAAGAGGTTCACATTTTTTACAAGTAAATGAAACGCAACAGCCATTATAGGAAATCTCTTTATAATAATCACTGGAGACATCTGTGGGTCCCTATGACCTGGATGGTGTTTATTAGCTTTCTGGATTTGAAAACAAACAGCAAAGCTCTATAATATTTGTAATTATCTTTTGTAGTAGGAAGAGTTAAGCATGAAAAAAGGCTGTGGCAGGAGGAGCTATTCTATAGAGATAAAATTTAGTTGTGACACCCGAGAAGAAAGGTGTGAGATAAAACATATATGCAAACATTTTGGGAAGTTTAAATTCAAGAAACAGAAAATGTGCATAATGCTTACATTTAGTACTTATCGTTTATGTTTAACTTACTGTTTATGAGTGAATCATGTTGTGCTGTCACATTCTGTTACTGTTTTATTGTTTATGAGTAAAACAAATTAGGTAATGAATCATCTTAACTTTTGGTGTACCTCTCCTGACTTAGAACTACACAACTGCAAATTGGAGCATAATTCATTCTGAATCAATGAAAATATTTTGTTCAAATGTAAGCAGAATATTGTCGTCAAATTTTGAGTTATTTCAGTCATATCCGATAGGAATTTATTCAACATTCTAAATAAAATAGCATTTTGAAAGGGAAAATGAAAACACTTTTTCAATAAGATATCCCTACAAAGCTTTTGAATAATAAATACCTTTTTTTCCAACTGATACTATTTACTAATTGAAAATAACCAACTATGAATATTTTCATTTAACGCAAAATATTTTTTATGAAAACTTAATCCGTTTTCCAAAGATATTGTACATTTTATTTTTGAGTCACAGCATTCAGGACGCTTGTAGATATCAGTGCAGTTCTACAGTTGTTTTTGAAGCAGGCTGGGTACTCTTTGGTGAGTTAGGTTAAAAATTGGCCAGAAGGATAATCTGGTGATGAGCACTGGAAAGTGAATGATGTTGCTTTATTCAATGAGATGGACAAGCAGACAAACACCTTTCTTTCAGAAAACAGAGTCAAAGAGAGATTTTGGGGAGGAGCAGGTGACAGTGAAAAGAGAGTCAACTAAATTTTAGACTAATAGAATAACTCTTGTATATAACAAGACTTATGAAAGGTTCCTTTTGTTTTTTAAGCGTTGCCTTTTATTAATGGTTATTTGGACTTCTTGCATCATATTTGGTATACTGAATAATCTGTTTTAAAACACCAAATGAAATTGGTACGTTAGTTTTACATCCATACCAAAAAGACTAAGCAAATTCCTTAAGAATTGTTGCTTTTCTGGTTATTCTGCCTTAAAATTTCAGCTCCAGCTTCACTAAATGACCTGGTTTAAACTTTGGTTTTTGAAGCCCAAGTTTGCCTTTGTGAAGTAAGCACAAATGAAATCACATGTACACATTTAAAACAGTAATAGGATGTGACAGCACAACATGATTCAATCATGCTAGAAGATAAGAGTTGTATAGAAGGGTCAGTCTTGCATTTTCTCGCATTTCCGAATAGCTGCTGCTTTTAGTAGTTCTTTCATTGAAGGAGGTGACATCTTTAGCCTTGAACAAAAACAGATAGGAAGCTGGGCTAATATCCAGAAAAAGCAAATTCTGCTCTATTGGAGTAACTCTGACGTAAAGACTTAATAGTAGTCTGAAATTCTATAAGACTTACTCTAAGGAATACCTTTCTGATCATATAAATCATAAAATCTATCACATTGCAACACATAAATACTTTTTATCTCTTGTCTCTTGTTTCTCTCTGGCCCTTTTGATTTTATTTTTGTTATCTTTAGCTTTGCCCTAACAGTCATGCAATACATTTATTCAGGCCTAACAGTCATGCATGATATTTAATAATTCACACAGACAGATTGTATAGGCTTCAGTACAGTTCTTCTGGGAGTAGACTGCCTTGTAATATTGCAGAATGAATGAACCTCCCTGGATCTATAATTGCTAACATCCTTCTCTGCAAATCCCTCTTTTGGCCTTCTGGGTTTAGTTTAACCTCAAAATTGTTTTAGCTTTAGTAAAAGTTAGCACTATGATGAACTTTCTTCCAGACCTTAAGAACATAGATTTTTTTTCCTTTTTTCTTTATGTGATTATATGTCTTTTGAAATATGGCCCTTTGTCAAAACTTCTTTGCATTCCTACACAGAAATAGTTTATTATTAGCCCTTCAAAATGCCCATATAGTTAAATCTGCTTTAAAAAATAAAATTAAAAAATAGTTGTATTTAAAGATAACAATAAATAAAGTTGGTAATAGCTTTCATTTGGCAGAGTCTGTTGTACTTATGTCTCCACAGAACTTCTGTTGGGAGCAGCAGAAACTACTTGTCCTCAGTAGAAGCAGTTGTTTTCAGCTGGTTTTAGTTGAGAGAAATACAAGAGATCACACATGTGAGAACATACTCCACTCTGTTGGCAGATTGTACTTTAAAAATAATTTCTTCTTACAGGTGTCAACTAGATGATTTTTTTTTAAGCTCCCATATTTTCATAAGTGAAAGTGAAAATTCCAGATCTGGGCCTGGATTGAAGAATTCTGAAACAGAAATTAATTCCTACAGATAGGACTTTCTGATAGAACTTTTGAAATTCTCTCTTTTAAAAGTATTTTGTTTTGAGGGATGTAAGATTTCATTTTATGCTTCAGCCTCCTTTATTAAATCATATCATGTGCATATATTTGCAACATATTTAAATTTGGGCCTGGCCTTTTGGAAGAAAATCTTATAAAGGACTGTAGTTTCAAAATTTGTTCTACCAAACTGTAGTGCTTAAAATATCTCCAACAGGAATTTTAGCCCGTGAAGTATCTGAACTGTCTTTCTGAGTAGAATATCTGCCTCTGCCAATCATAAGAGGGTCCTAAGCCAGATGTCTGTACTAGGAACCTAAATTTTGGAGTTTGCTGTGATAATTGAAGTTTTGGCATATGCAGCCATAAACTGTGAGTGCAAAATCTTGGGGAGATTTTAGGGGTTGCTTAAGATGAGAAGTTTGATAATGATTGTATTAATGTACCCACTCTATGGCATTGACCGTATCTGTTTACAGAGAATTATAGCAGTAATAGTGTGTATTGTGCTGATAAGGAAAATCTTTTATGTTCTAGAGGGTTTTGTGCTAGCTCTAGGATAAAGCTGTAAAACAAAGAAGAATTATTCTAGCTTGCCCAAACTATGAACAAGATAGCCTGTGTTACATAAAGGTTACCCCCAAGGCAGCATATAAATTCATTCTAAAGCATAAAATGAATCCGTTTTGCTGAATTTAGAATTAATAGAGAACATCTGTTTTCCCATAGTTGAATGGTAACACATGCTGGCTGAACATAATCATGAAGCAAAACCATGTAAGACATCTACAGGCAAAACTGCAGAGGTTTTTAAATTCACATATACAAGTAGTCTCAGGCTGAACACAGCTAAGTGCTTTATTTTGTCATTTTCATTAGTTTGTGTAATCCAGTACCCTATCTTAAGTTTTGCTTGTGGAAATGATGAAATTATATGTTTGACTTTGAGAAATGTAGAATCTAAAGAAGACGACTGTAAAACCATATCATTCAGAAGCACAACAACATTGGGAATGCTCAGTGATCTCTTTTTATTACCCTTTACACTAACATTCATTTTAGCAGCAGAGATATTCTGGCATAATATACTCTAAATTGTCCAACTTGTTACAGCTATAAGAAGCTGTGGTTATACTGAAAGTTTCTCTTCCAGGAAACATAGCTTCCTTTTAAACAGTGCATCCCAGGAAAAAAATATGCTACTGGAATTTGCAACCACGCCTTGATTTTTGAAGGAGGTTTTGGATACGATGACCTACGTTGGCTTTCATTCTCGCTGTTGAATAAGCCAGAATAATAAATGCTCTGTAGCTCTCCATAGTTCTAAGGGTACTGCTAAGAAAATAGTTGTGGAGAAAAAAGTTTTCATTGGCAGAATAGTTTGCTTGAAACCTCCTCGTGAGAAAAAGCCCACAGCTTTCCTTCAACCTCCTTCATTACAGGTTCTAGAGTTTTGAAAAATTTCAGAAGAGCAAAGAGAAATTGCTTTCCAGATTTATCTCCTGAGGAATACAATATTTGCACTGATGTTAGGGACTAGGAGGAGTACACTGTAACACACTCTGCATGCACAGGTTTCTTTGGGAGGAAATCCAGAATGTCATAGAAGAGAAGTGGAGATTTCTCCTTGAGCACATCCACATCCTACTGCAATATAGAGTCAGGTCATAACTTCAGTATGTGGGAAATATTGAATCCGGAAATGTTTCTGAGGCTGGTTTTTCAGTTATAGTCTTCAATTGAAGGAATGGTATTTGAAACAGTAGTTCTCACACGGACTAGAAGGGTCATTACTACACTGGAAAACCCTTTGCCAACAGAGCCCGCAGACAGAGAAGTAAGCGTGGGTGTAAATCAGTATATATAATATTAAAAGCTCAGAATCACACATTCTTTACCTTCAACACAATGGAACATTTCTTCGTTGCCTATATCTCCGTATGTTTAGGTCATGTTGTATCTTATCCATCAAATGTAAAAGACCAAAGAAGTGGTGTGTTTGACCAACCTGAAGGTTCACTATTATACAACTAAACTTTTAAGTTTGTACTCATCCTGTTGGATGTGCGCTTGGCTGATGCAATAATTGTGAATTAGAGGAACTCATCCAGAAAAGATTCTGGGATGAGGACATCTACATCTTACCTCTTTTATACTTCTTACATAATAGAAGAACAATCATATTTCACAAACACATATTTCTTTTCATTGGCTGTAACAGGAAGCCTAGAAGAGCTTGCCTATATATTGGTGTTAACACTGAAAGAGGAATTCTAGTTTAGGATGTAGTCTGGCAGCACTAATCATTAAACTTTTACTGGTGTTCACCCAAGCTGCTTTTCTCCCTATTAAATAATAAAATAATTTGTTTGCCCAGTCTTAGAATTTCGATCAATACCAATTTGTTGAGATTTCCTGGTTAAATTTAATTTCTGTCTTAGTTTTGTTATAGCATCATATCAGTGTCTCCTGTTATTTTTAAAGAATATATTATGTACTTAATTTTTCTTCAGTTATATGATGTTGTATGCTGATCAGAGCTTCTGTTGCTATGTTTTTCAAGTTTCAAAGTATATTAAATCTTCTGCTTCAATTTTCATTGAAGAACTTTACTTTTATTTGACTTATTTAGGGTAACACTTCATTGGGATACTGTTCCAAGATAAATATATGAGTTGAACATTCTAGAGATCCTTTTTTCTTCAGCGGTAGTTCTGTACAAGTCAGTTTGTAGACTCAAATATGAAATTCTTGGATTTCTTTGATCTTTTTTTACTGGGTTTTTTAATGTCTCTTGGATTCCATAATTCATTCAAGCACAATATTCTTCCATGGCTGTTTTCTCTTTTTCTTCTCTTACACATTGCATATTAAATTAAAAAAACGATTCTCACCTGATAGCATTTCCCTATTGACAGATTGACAACATAGCCTATTTATAGTTTCAGCAAATTAAATACACCCTGTGTTGTGAAGTTTGCTATTCCTTTTTATTTTTAATTTCAGTTAACTAGGTCTCACACACCAAGTTAAGCAAAAATATCTCAACACTTAAATTTAAACAGACAATAATGACTTAAGAAAAGACATAAAAATAATATGAAGAAGTGATGGCATGATGAAAGCTATTACATCAGATTAAGAC
>VZSC01015894.1:299078-323363 GCA_013398225.1 Steatornis caripensis | reverse complement strand
ATTAAGTTCTTATGAAAGAATTTATGAAAATGTTTTATAAATAACATATTTTTTATGAAAATACTTTAAATATTTTAGAACCAGTATCCAAATCTTCTGATTGTTCAGAGTTACATAAAGTAACCTGCTGATCATGTCAATGCTAAAACACTGGAAACAAACAAACAAGCAAAGAAAAATCTTAAGTGAGGAAATATGTGAAGAGGTCATTTTCTTGCTTCTTCTTAGAAGTCATGTCATAGGCTAAATGGTCTGTGACTTGGATGCTTCATTATTCAGCAGGAGTGTGGATCTGGGCCATCTTGTGCTAGACCACACCACTGATGTAGCATCTTTTGGAAACATCAGTGCTTTTGGAAACATTAATATTCCAATTATATAATGTCTTTCCTGGTCTGAATTCTACTTTCACTTATGTCCCAAAGTCATAGGGCATCAACAAGGCTTTTCTTTGTAAGATACCTAGATAAATCATAATACCAGAGCCATAGCTGATTTATAGTTCTACTACTTCAACTGCCAAGTCTAGAAGAGGGTCACAAAAATGGTCAGAGGCATCACCTCTGCTATGAAGAAAGGCTAAGCAAGTTGAGGTTGTTCAGCCTGCAGAAGTGAAGGCTTTCAGAAGACCTTATCACAGCCTTTCAGTACTTAAAGGGGGCTGATAAGAAACATAGCGACAAACCTTTTAGCAAGGCCTATTACGATAGGACAAGGGTTAATGCATTTAAACCAAAATAGGGTAAATTTAGACTAGATACAAGGAAGAAGTTTTTTACAGTGAGGGTGGTGAAACACTGGAACACGTTACCTAGAGAGGTGGTAGATGTCCAATCCCTGGAAGCGTTCAAGGTCAGGCTGGATGGGGTTCTGAGCAACATGATCTAGTTGAAGATGTTTCTGCTCACTGCAGGGGGGTTGGACTAGATAGCCTTTAAAGGTCCCTTCCAATCCAAACTATTCTATGATTCTATGATTTTAAACCCATACTTTCTGATGGTTTACATTAGTGAAAATCAGTGGGTGCACAGAAACAGTTTAAATAATTAGAAAGCAATTTCCACATGATTCTTCACCTCTCCATGGAGCATTCAATGGAATTTCCTTAAAACATGCATTTGGAAAAGAGAACATTGCTCTACCAGGACTACAAAAATTGCTAGCTTTCACAAAACTCTAAAATTGATTTGGATAACATATCAGTCAGATTGAGAGAGTGGTTGTCTTTTCCCATCTTAATTTTCCCCTACATATGTCATTTCCACTAAATTGTACTAGAGAAATACGCTCAAATGCTTACTTAAAGAATAGACACTATTAGTTCCAAAACTATTCCCATTTTTCCTGTATTTTTTCTTTCTCAAAGCTGTAGATTATTTCAGAGGGGAAAATATCAACAAATTCCATGACTGAACATTTTTAGAGCTTAATTTGGTCTTGAAGATAAAAGGAAATGGTTTCAGTTTCCCCTTCATTGTCCCTTAAGCCTGTGTGAGGTAAGATGTCACCAAATATGCAAGTACAGAGGAGGGGAGATCTTCCACCTTATCTCCTTTTTAAGTCCCCAGAAGTCTATTGTAGACACTGGGTCATTGTATACCATTTAATTAAAATTAATACAAAAAATAAATACTTTTGTAAAACTAGAAAAATAGCAGAAGTTACAGAATAGCAAGAAATAGCTGTTTTATTGCCAGAAAAACATATTAGCATAAGATTCACTGCAAGAACTGTGTCTCCTATTGTCGTTGTCCTTGTCCTTGTCGAACTTGGGTATTTGTTTACTTTTTTAGTTCGTGATCTTGACTGGCTTTTCCTTCACATTGTACAAAACA
The DNA here is from genome assembly GCA_013398225.1 of Steatornis caripensis. Taxonomy (NCBI): domain Eukaryota; kingdom Metazoa; phylum Chordata; class Aves; order Caprimulgiformes; family Steatornithidae; genus Steatornis; species Steatornis caripensis. The sequence continues at coordinate 321,528 of VZSC01015894.1, read as the reverse complement.
ATTATGTGGTAAAAAGCACTTGTGCAAATTCTTTGCTGACATGGTAATAGGCTTTGATTACATTCATGACCTCAAGAAGTGACTGTCCAATAAATGCCCCTGAATTTGTAACAACTTTTTTTTTTCTTTTCCTACTGTAACATTTTTTTCAATGGCTGTTTGTTAAAGTACTTTTCTGAATACGTATATATATTTAGAGTGCATGCTTTCACTGCTTTCAGGTGCTTTGCTCTTTGTAGCGTCCTGAGCTTCTGCAACATTATGTGAAGATATCCTTGATTTCTTGTTGTTTCCCCGAGCATCTCATGTTTTAACTCACTGACTACTGCAGAAGCCAAGGACTACCATGTTTTACTCTGGAGCTGAATCTAGAGTGCAATTGCACTTCAGCAAGTTACATGAAACGTCTCACAGACTGACTGCATGCGTGCTAGCAGGTTATGCCCACACCTGGAATGTGACACCTGAAAATCACAAGGGTCACAGATGTTTCTTAAGGTCATAAGAAACGTGCAGAACATCTGATACTTGTAAAAGAAATCCAGAGAAGGAAAAGAGCAAGAGAGAAAGCTCTGGATCCTAATCATCCACTCTGTTTAATGGTTAGTTGTCTCCTCAGCTCTGCCTTTGAACTGCTGTAAATACTTAAATCTGCCACAAGGGTTAAATTAGCTCTGAGCAACATGGATGTGAGCCAGTTGGTGTCATTAGGTCTCGATCTTTTACTTAGCAGAACAGAGTCTATCTTTTGTAATATTGGCATTGTTTATGTTGTCATCAGGCAACAAGTTAAGACTTTTTAGACAATGCATGAATGAAGGAAAAATATTAGTCTGCAAAATTACAGGGAATAGCACTGTTTTATACAAAGCATGAGGAAAGTTGTGTGAGACACTGTTCCCAGCATGTGCTTCAGCTTTGATGTAGAAAGGCCCTCAGGTGCATGCTTAATTTTAATCCCTCTGAAGTCAGTATATTTACATGTGCATAATGTCTGTGGCTGTTATTTGGCAAAGTGCCTTTTCAGTGGATCTGAAGGAGGTACACTAGAAAAAAACAGAGTGTTATCTATAGAAACATTACCAGTCATGGCTTCAATACATAAACTGCTCTTATTAATAACAGGAGGAAATTACATCTGATGAATGGCATTAGTGATGGGTTAATTTGGCATTGTAATTTTCACTGGGGACCTGTTGAAATCAGCACAGAAGAGACTCCTGTTATTTAGCACTGCTTTGAATGTCCTTCCTGAAGAAATAAGGCAAAGCCTTTCCTTCACACCCTGATTTGTTTTTACTGTGGAAGGAGTAGGGACACTTACTGTGATCCATGGAGGTCACTGCTCTAGAAAGCTACAAAAGAGCATTTCATCAGAGAAAACAAAGATACTTGTAGAAGCAACAGCGAAATTAGATAACCTTTTAATCTATTTATCAAAGAGCCCACGGTTCCATTTCAAGGCAGGTGAAGGAATACTTGTTGAACACAGAAAATGAATCTACCTCCACAGAACTGAGATAACCAAAAATGGAGAAAGAAATCAGTGCAAAACTGTTAGCACCTGCCAACTCTTATTAAGAGATTAGAGTGCTTAAAAAGACAGAGAGCAGCTCAATATTTCCTTTCAAGTTTCTCTTGGCTGATTTCTCATGCGTGCTGCTGTGCACCGCAGTGAAACAAACAGGCCATATTTCAGCTCCTCAGAGCTGCAAAAGCACCTTGTGACATAAATAGCAAGCAGCTTCTCTTCAGACTTTCTAAGATTTCTTTAAGCAATCTATCTGTGACCAAATGATTAACACATAGGAAACTGTGTGAGGTCAAGCATTGGCAAGAAACTTTTGCAATGTGACAGTGGAGTTACTTTACACATGAATGCCGACTGATTTAGGAATTGTTCTGGGTTACCCTACGATATCCTATGATTTCTACAAGTTTCCTCTTTAATCAGTGGAAAACATGGTTTACAAACAGGCTTCTTGTGAAAAACAGTGATGAGAGTAGCACTGCTAGTCATGCAGATCAAAGAGCATAAATCCCAGTGAAGCTGACAGAAATACAGACATGCTTTAAAATGGGCAGAGCTATTTCTGACAGAAATGGGTGGCCCACTCCACCTGTGAAATGCTAAAACTTGCAGAGGAAAAGCCAGAGGTCTGCAGCTGTCAGCACGGGACACATGCCACCCGCAGCTGCTGCTTCACCACCCTTCAGTTCAATCAGAAGCTAGACCAAGCAGGGTTCAGGGGATATATAACCCAGGGAAAATTTCTGGATTACCAAAAGAAGGGGGATTAGTGCTCTGAGCTGCCTGGGGGCGTGCAATTTATCCCTGGTGGGGAGTAGAGGAAGGGTTGAGAGGAGCAGTGCCTCCAAATAACAGAGAAGTGGGGTTTGCAGCCCTCTGATAGCACCCATGGCTGGGGTAGGACCAGGCAATCATGCAAGGCTGTCATCCTCAGATGGACAGGGAGATATGAACCTTTTCTTCCCCTTGCCAGAAGCCAGGCACCAAGGAACATCTCCGGGCTCCTGCTGGTTGGGCTGATGTGACCAGTCCTGACTTTTAACACACTTGTGCCATTTAGAAAATAAATAGCTGCTGAACCTAGGTGAATAGTGATATCCCTGAACAGCTCTTCCCTCCACTTTCTGATACCTATAGTGTTTTGTTGGGGTTTTTTTTTATCTCTGAAACTACATGAGTTGTGCTTTCAAGTAAAGCTGAACAGATAATAAATACAGATTATGTAAGATTCTGACTGACCAGAGGTCACGTCCCGGTATAAAATGCACTTGCACAGCAAATATAGTTGAAAGAAAAAAACGACTGCAGAGCAAACAGAAGAAGTCTCCAGAGAAATCAAAATATATTTTTTAAAAGTAAATATTTTGAAGCATCCCAGATCTACTGGGAGTTGAAAGTAATCCATTGAGGTCCAGTTAAGAAACCAATGTGAAAACAGATTTGGTGTAGATGGCATACATGACACAGATTACCTTCAGACTGTTTCCCCAGTTCCTGTTCTATACTTTGAAGCTGTACTACAAAAGAAGGTTTAACTCTCAGCTTTCTCACTGATCCTTTAGGGCTAACATAAGACAAAGTACAGGCCACTTTAGGAGAAAAAGTGAACATGACCTTCTTCAGAATGGAGACAGCACAGGGGACAAAGCAAAGCTTTTCATAACTGCATAATGTCCTGAATACATTTGCATAAATGTCCCTTGCACGCTCTGAAGAATGATTTGGATATATTGCATAATGATACTGTATATTCCTTGTAGGAATGTAAAAGCTTCTCTACAAACACCAGAAGCAGTCCCTTTAGTTCAGGTCTATTCAATGAGAAGATATCGATCAGCACCTGGAGGTATGTTGCAATCCTATGATTGGATAATGGCCAGAATACAATGTCATCTTCGAAGCCGAAGAATAATACCTTATTTATTTCCTCGCATGTCTCATTCTTTATTTAAAACAACCCCATATTTTACCACAAGAATAGTTTACAATTAAGCATTAACTTAACATACATTATTGATCTAAGCTCCAAAAGGATTTAGTGAATTTCTCTAAATTTGCTTTCAATCACCTTGTGCTCATTTTAATTAATTGCATTTGTGCCCTCAGCACTTTTGTCTTTAATTAGAATACAGCAGATAAAGATTCTTCTTTAAAATCTTGCCTTGTCTCTTATATGCTTATTTATGGAAAAGCTTTTGTGAGCAGATGTGGAGCAGTTCAGTCACTGTGAATGGAGTAGAAATAGGCCCCTTCTTTGTGTGTATAAGTATTACTTTAATGGATTATTATTATTAGACTCCCATATTTACATTTGTTGACCTTTTACTCTCTACTACTGTTTCCATATTTGTCAAACATTTTTCATGACTCCCTGTGGCTGGTGAGAGTTACCCAGTGTTGACACTGCCTTTGAGAACTGTGAATTTAGAAGTATGAAGTATCTGTAGTGAGCTGTACTGTGCTCCAAATTATTAACATTAAAAAGTTGTCATTAATTTCTGTAATGGAATTATGCTTTAAAGTAACAGCATGATACAGCTCATGGTTGCTAGTAAAAAATCTCTTTATCCTTGCTTGTCTTTTGCTGCTGCTTGTTTCTTTGCTCTTAGAAACTTATCCAACTTGACAATTTTCCTTCATCTTCTCTACAGAAACAGAAGGAACAACTTTTGGAAAGGACCATATTAGTCTAGCACATCTTGTGACAGTTGCCATATCTTACAACGTCTATCAAAATTCAGAAAATATAATGCTTTACTTGAAATCTGAAATCATATTGATGTAAGATTAATCAAATCCTTTGAGTAGGTAAGAGTCTCCTGTTAAAAAGCAGTCTATTTGTAGGCTACAGTAGAGTTTAGTGAATTTCTTTAAATTTGCTTTGCATCACCTCGAACTCTTTTTCAGCTGTTACCTTTATATGAATTTAATCCTTTCTTTACCAGTATGTCAGGAAAAAAAGTATTATTTTTTTTTTTAAAAATTGAAAAATATAAGAAGAAAACTGATGGATCAAATTAAATGTTTGTCAAGCTGCAGACATTTTCTCTGAGTGTGACTGCTAACCGATATTTAGGAAAGACTAAACATCAAGTGACACAGTCCCTGAAGTTTAGAGGATCTAATAGAAATCTAACAGTACCTACAGGGAGGTCACTGAGAACACAGATCCAAGCTCTTCACGGTGAAAAGAGAACAGATATAACTTAGAAGAGATTCCAGAAGATTATCAGAAAATACTTTTTCCTCCATGATGACCATCAGCAGTGGGACAGGGAGGTTGTGCAGGCTCCATCCTCAGGAGGGTTTCAAGAGAAAGCCCTAAGTAACATGCTCTCATCTCATAGGTGGCCCTGCTTTGAGCAGGGGTGTACTCTAGAGATCTCCTGAGGCCCTTTCCCTCCTGGATTATCCAGTGATCCTATTCCACGATTCTATGGACGTTACCATATACAGCCTTTATTGACCATTTCTGCAATGACAGCATCCTTTCATTCATTAACTACTTTACACTTCTGGCCCACAAAAGTTGCTGTTGAAACCAGATCCTCAATTTGATTCTTAGTTTTGTGAAGATGAATCCTGAATACCCTGTTTCATAAGAGTACATGGTAATTGATCCAGCTGTGTGATTTTGCCAGTCTCAGTCATGGGTTTTTGAATGTTTGGAACATGTAATGTTAACACATGACCTTGCAAATACTTAATAACACACCACTCCATGACATCACTGTCTTTTGTTAGCCAAAGGAAATACATGCAAACAAACAAGCAAAGTCAGTGATTTCTTCTGTGGTCCAGTAAACAAAGAGATTAAACAATAATGTCTGTAGAACCTTCAAGAAGGGTGAAGAAATTTAAAATTAGCAAAAAGTTGATGAATAAAGGTAAAGCAATTAATCAAAGTGTAAAGCAATTAGTAAAACATAAGTATCAAATTATATAAAAATAAAAATGTTATTCTTTTCTTTTCTTTAACATTTCCTAGCAATTTTTCTTATGTGATTAGTTCCCATCTCTCTGTCCTCATGTCTTTACTTATAGACTATTTAGCCGTTAATAAGAACAGAATGAATGAATGAATTTCCCAATAAAATAGTAAGAGATACGTTCATCATTGCATTGAAATTCATGATTGTCTTTGCCTGCCCTTCAGGAAAAAAAAAAAAATTAATCAACTGTCGTCATTATAGGATTTGTCAGCATGATAGAGCTAATATTAATGCATTTTAAATTGAAAATAAATAGCAGGGTTGACATTTATATACAATGCTAGAATGTGACAGGATGCGGTATGCTGTGGCATGTGTCATTGGCTGATACAGACTGAACACATTATCCCCACCATTTGTTTTGTGCATAAATCAGTGTAATTATTTAATCTTTAATTTTAAACCACTGCCACTTTGGTCTAGCTTCAGCATTTCATTGTACAGGATGGACAGTAGAATTATTTCTGCATCTCACAAAGAGGACTTCCTGATGGGGGAAATTATATAGCAAATTTTGACAAGAAATTACTTTGCACAGTTTGTCGCAAAGTCCTTGGCCTGTCTTTTAACAGGTCATGTTCAATTCAAAAGCAGAACTGCATGCCAACAAAGTTGTTGCTGATTTTGTTGCTACAGCACTTTTTGGAATTAAAGTTTACCAGTAATATTGGTACTGGTGAAATTCTAACATGTTTTTGAGCTATTTAGCAGAAGGTTACTTTTACAGTCAAAAAGTACATATCCACTTCTCTCCCTTGTGTCCAGATCTAAATCCACAGAACACAAAGTCCACTTCCTGGTACAGATGCATGCTTTTTAACAGAACAATCATATCTGGAAAAAATAAACCAAACCAAAACAAAACAAGACAAAAGCACATTTCACAATGGCTAATTTTCCCTATCTTTATTTTCTTTTTGTAGGGAAAACACCACATTCCCCAAATACAGTCATCTCATTGCATTCTGTGATTCATTCACTCCATGAGACATGACTTCACAGTAAAATCAATGTTAAAAAACTTCCATTAGTTATTTTGGTCTATTTATTTCCTATCTTTAGAATTAGTAACAGTTTATCAATAAAGAGTGAGTTACTTATATCCTCTGATATAGGAGTTTAGAGTGGGGCACGATAATCTCTCTAAATGTCTTCATCCATAGGGTAGATAGACAAGCTCTTTCAGCAAGGGAGTCATAGTAGGAGTCAATGTGTCTCCACTGATTATACAGAAACCACAGAAAAAGATGACCCTGGCACCTGAAGTGGCCAGTTAGTAATGTTTCATTAACATTTAAACAGATATAATCTTTATCTGTGTAGTACAAGTACAGCCTTGCTTGAGCTGAGAGTAAGACTTCCTTTTATAAACTGAAGGCATGAATTCCACCTACACTTCCCTTTCCCAGAGCTAAACCACAGCCTAGGATATTTGGTGCTGACAGGTGTTTGAGGCCGTGATATTTCACAAAGTGCATCAAGAGAGATTCATGAAAAAATAATTTAATTATATTTGACAAAACATATCTAAAATGAGAGAGTAAAAAAATTTGTAGAGACTTAAATAACTAAAGCTTTAAATTATCATACCAAGAAGAACAAAATATGTTTAATGTTCTTCATTTCTAGATGAAGTATTGTAGACAACAGAAGTGAAGTGATATCAAACTGGGTAGAATGGAGGTAGGAAAATGTACCGCTCTATTTTGAAGTTATGCCTGCAAGTAATTGAACATAGCTTCAGGGAAAGAGAGAGAGGTCATCACATATGCTGCTATATTTCTTAGGTCTCCTCAGCCCTTTCTTTCTCCTTCTTTCTTATATCCCTCTGTCTAATTCTGTTAACAGAACCTATCTTTTAAAAAAAATTAACTCCTGGTCTTGACAGCTACGTGTTTGGATGCAGTTCATGAAAGACCTTCACAAACCAACCCCTACAGGATTTGCAAATCCTACTTATTATTCAGTTTGCAATATCTCAAACTCCTGGCACCCGAGACTGTTCTACCGCCATAGAAAACAGTGGTCAGAACAGTGGGGTTAACAAACTTTCTTTCTGAAGTGTACCCTGGGATCCTTAACGTACACCTAGACAGCTGAGTTGTTGTACTTGTGGTAGGCTTCAGAGCGTTTCTTCTCATATTTCATATCACACTGAGTGGCAAAAGTACATCAGACAGAAAGCCATATGGAAGGACATATGGAGTCTTTAACTTTGACTGACCCTCTGACCAGGTCCTATGGCCCACCTCTCTCTTGCAGACTTGGAGTCTCCCAGAGGGACATGTGCCCATCTCTTCAAGCTGATTTGAACCATAACTCTTTCCCTCCACTCTGCTCATGTTCTGAGCTTTTCCGCTGCCTCAAAAACACATAGATCTGCTGGCCCACTACATCCTTTGATATTCCAAACCAAAATTTCCCACAAACAGGATTTTCATGAAGGTCGATTAATGCAGAAACTGTTTCCTTAAATATTGTTCCTGTTATTGCTGGTCCAAAGAGCATGGAGATACAACATGGTACAGAATTCTATGCAAGTTCTATGAAAGGCATGAGAAAATAATGCGCAAATCCTTTAAACCAGGAGTGACAGGGAAGAGTGTAGTTCCTGTTCTGGTAGACTCCAAAAGAATGTTTGCTGAGAAATCTTCTCCGATTATCAAGATTCTCCAAAACGAGGCTGAGTCACACAACTCTGTTCATAACCAACTCTGATTACAACACAGTGTTATACCCTAAGTCATTGCGTAATGTGGCTGCATATGAGGGAACCGCTTGTTTATTTGAAGAGTAACAGTTCTGGAAACAATATGGTGGAAAGAATTTTTATTTACAGAATCACAGAATCACATAATGGTAGGGATTGGAAAGGACCTCTGGAGACCATCTAGTCCAACTCCCCTGCTGAAGCAGGTGCCCCCAGAGCAGGTTGCACAGGAACGTGTCCAGGCAGGGTTTGAATATCTCCAGAGAAGGAGACTCCACAGCCTCTCTGGGCAGCCTGTGCCAGGTCTCCGTCACCCTCGATTTAGCATCACGCAGGCAGGTTTTTTTTACAATGTCAAGACCACAGCAATAGCAACAAACAGGTATATTCATGAACAACAGAACCATTGAAGCTTACCTTGAAGGTAAATTCCTGGATAGAGTCTTTGATGTTTGGTAAGGATTAAGTTTGTATTTCGACCTCTCTCTCAGTTGTATTTCTTTACTGTATTGAGTCATCTACTTTTAGAAACTTGTGGGAATTCAGAATCTCTGTGACTTCTGCCTTTGTGACCAGTATTCATGGGTCATTTTAACTATGTAAGGGTTGCTTTCTATCTTAGAAAGCAGGAATCATGAATTTAATTGCAGTCAATGAGATCTGTGATGTTTTAACATCCATGAAGACTAGGTGACCGAAAACAGATTTTGTTTTTAAAACTTCATCCCTAAGCTTGTCAGTAGACTGCTGTAGTGTTGAATTTTGCCCATCACAGTTAATTCCTAAATAGAAAGACTGGGCCCTGATTCTGACCAGGAATTGTGGCTTCTAGACAATGTTGTGAATAAACAGTAATTAAATACGAGTGCATTTAGTGCCGGTGAACAAGCAAAAGAAATGAAAGCAAAATATGAACATAAAAAAAATCAGCTAATACAGCATGGTTGGGAAGTAATTTAGTATAAATAAGTTATTAAGAAGCAAAGAAGGAGACAGGGGAGATTTGTTGAGTTTCCAAGCAGCTTGTTAGCATTCATGAGAGTGGATCTTTAGGAATTATCATTTCACACAGCTAGTTCATAGCCTAGATGAAGGATTCTGTATGTCAGTCAGTGGAACTGTAATCACCCAAAAAAGACATGTCTGAAGCTGGTTTCTGAGATTAACCAACTTTGAAGGAATTTAGAACTTTAAAGGCAAAGGAGCACAGGAGCTTAACGTATTATTTTCTCATTCTGCTAAACAGGAGAAATTTTTAAGGAGACATGCAGTCTTGCCATTCTAAACAGCTTTATTAGTAAGGGTGAGATTCCCAGCACAAAGAAGAGCAGCTGATTGCAGAAAAAATGAACTTGGTTCTGTGCTTTTTTCCCATTCTATATTCCACAAAATACCTTTGTATACAGCACAAGTTAACAGACTATGCTGCCAATGCTGTCTTTCCAAGATGTCTTTGATATTCATAAAGACAGCATCTTTGCTGAAAAAAAAAGAATAAAACCTGGCAATATAAGAAATACAGCTTCATAAAAGCATAATTAACTAGGTCACAGGCTAGCAAAGAAAGATCTGCAATTATTATGTTGAGTGCATTTATGAAAGAAGCATTTTGACACAGAGCCATAGCAGACCTTCCAGATGTAACAGGGTTTAAGGAACAAAAGTCATCACAAAATGACAGTGAAAACTTAAAAATAGATATATCTTCAAAAGTTTTAACACATCTAAAGTTCTAAACAGAAACTTAAAGACCAAAAATAACCTGTGACCTAATTTTATCTAAAGGGATGTTAATGACTCTGGTTTAAAAAATAATATATATATATATATAGTTGCTATTAAACCAATTTGGCTGCATTTTCTATGTCTTTCTGCATTTTTTTCTTCTTCAGTGATTGCTGGGGGAATGTCACACAGGAGACATGGTCTGTACTTCTGGTGCTCCAGCTAGTCACAAGTCACTTAAAAGTGCAGGTTTAGACTCCGCAGTGACGTTAAGTTTATACATGAACAAGACTGCACAGAAAGACACAGGGCTTCCTTACTCCACATTCCCAATTAATCTCTTCTCCCATGCTTGCAATTCACAGGGATGGATCACAGGTCTGATTCAGCTGAAAATGAAGTCAGTAAAGAAGATTTGGCCTTAACATATGGCTACACTGATATCGTTGCCAGTACAAGAATGGCAACAGGAATGTGCATCTAGGATAAAGATCTGGGGAGGTTCAGCTGTTTTAACAACAGCCTCTATTTATGTTGACTGGCACTCATCACTGAAACAACTTGTAAGAACCGGAGTGATTAGAGAGCCTTGGTCTAAACTAAGGACTTGGATTATAAACAAGTTAATTTGTTTTCTTTTGTCATTTACCCTTTGGGATTTTTTTAAAAAATAAACATTTAAGTTCTCCTTTTAGTATAGTAAATGCATATCTTTCTATCTTTTATTGTTTTATTAAACAATGTGGGCACATCAGACCATGCACTTTCTTTGGCTGCTTTTGTAGGATTCCCATTGGCTTTGGAGATAAATATGAATGTCCAGTGCTTGGTGAACAAGGAGTAGAAACTCATGAAGCCTTCTGAATCTGCTGTGTGCTTTGGGCACACATCAATGAAATTGGCACATGATTTATTCACTGTTGTCACCCACTGAAGTTAGGAGTAGTTTCCTCGAAGGAAACTGTCCATAGGACAACTGTCACTTTCAGGACTTTATTAATAAGCTATCCCATCCACAGTCTTGTTTCCAGGGTAGTAAGCAATAGACTCTGCATAGGAAGAAGCCAGAAAGTTCAGAAAAAACAGGAACACGCATATTTTCTAATCATTAAATCTGAAAGTGACAGATTTTCTTAAAGACTTTATATTTATACTAGCACTCTTTCTGTTAGCACTATAAAGTATTCAAGCCATCTTGTGTACACCTGCATTTTAAGTATCTAGTGCAGTAGCTCTCCTAAAGTAAATATAAATGCCCTTATATATGCAAAAGTGAGAAATGTCTACAGGTTCTTCACAGAGAGAGTCAGTACACCTATACAAAGTATCTAAGGTGGGCACAATTTTGCTCCCTGAGGGCCTTCAAAAATCTTCTTTCCTCTATTTACTATACAAAGGAACATATGGCCTTACCTTAGAAAAATAATTTTCTGAATTTTTGTTTCTTGTCTCAAGAAAATGTTATTGTATGACTGCCAGGTCATTATAAGGAAAAATATTTCCCTCTATTATTTCAAATGTGAGACTTTTCAGTTTTATTATTTCTTTGCCCCCTGGTTCCAGGACATAAAGCAAGGAGATCAGAAAATTGTTCCTCTTCTCTACAACACTCATCATTTTATAGATCTCTCCCTGCCACTGTCTCCTTTCTGGAGTTTCATAGCTCAATCTTCCAGGCTTTCTTCAGATGTCCCAGTGATGGAAATGCTGTCCACTTTTCTCTAATTTTGTGCCTCCCTTTCAAGGTAGGATTATTTGTTTCTGGGTAGAGTAATCCAGGTGAGCGGGTGGCATTGTCTATACAGGAGACTGTTTCTACCTCATTTCCCAGCATTTCTGCATCCACTTGTTTTTTCTGGCTCTAACTGCACAGAGCTCACTGAACAGCAACACCCAGACTATTTTCCTGCACTCACATACTAAACATAAAATCCGTTATGGTGTACAATAGTTCAAATTTTGTTCACAAAGTTTCATTTATTTCAATTTTTCAGCACCGAACTTCACTCTCAATTCAGCAAGTTTTCAGTTCAACTGAACTTTAATTTCTTTTTTTGGACTCGATAATCTTTTTTTTTCTTTCTGTATGTTTGCTTTCTTGTTGTTTAGCCCTCTTTCAAATGCATTAATACATTACTAAGCAAAATATAGAATATATGAAAACCTGATACACTCTGCTTTTAACCTTTTGTACAGATGAAAATTGATTATTTTTTTCCTTCCTTCGTTTCACCTTACCTAGTTCGTATACGTGGCTGCATATTCCCCTCAAGTAATAGTAATTTAATTTGTTTACTAGCTTTTTTGGAGACCTTGTTAATGGGTTTTTGAAGGGTTACATTTTCCTTTTTATGCTTTGGAAGAATGCTAATTCATTAGTGAGAGAATTTACCTTTGCAGAAATCAGGATGGATTGCCTTTCTTATATTACTGTTTACACTTTGTTTCATTTTTCCGCTTTGAAATATTATTTTAACCAACTTATTAGCTCCCAGATATGTCTGTGGCTTACTTGCCAGTGAGTCTCTGGATGACTCAGGGAATCTTTCTGAAATATAAAGTAGAATATTTTGTACTCTCTACTCATCTAATCTATTAAATTTTCTTAATGACAGACTGCACAATTTTTGGTAACAAGTCTAGTGTTTTATTCTCAAGCTCTTTGGTAGTCTTCTAACATTGTCTTCTATTTGCAGAACAGGCTGTAGCAAAAACATATGAAAGTAAATTTGAAGGGCAAAACTCAGCATGTCAATATTTTCCCTGATGTAACTGACCTATGCAGATTGTTAGATGCGTCAGCAGATAGTTGCATTCAGACTTGACATCATGTAGCACATGAAATCATCTGAGAAAAACAGCAGTGAAGTAAATATTTGAAAATCTGAGAGCAAACTACACTTTTGTTTAGAGAGAAAAACTTCCCTTTACACAGCTTGCAGAAAAACCAGTTTTGCATAACTGAGGCAATTCTTTACAAAAATAAAGAGGGGACAAGAATGCTATTGTGATGGCCAAGTTAAATACATATAATGCCATTAAAATAATGTGGTAGTGATTGAGTGCATTCATTATAAGCTCATCTTGTTTCATTTGTGTGTAACTCTTCTACAATATGACAGTGGACAACACAGAATCTTTTTGGTTATCATTATTGCATACCCATCAGTGAAGGAATACAAATAAAATATGAAAAATTATGAGCCTAAAATCCTCTGATTCTCCCTAAGATGACACCACACTTAACAGGATGTTTCTAAAGGCATGTTTTAGCTGTAAGTAAACTGATACTAATGTGTAATGTATAACAATAATAACGACATTTAAGCAAAATGCCTGAAATTCAGATAGCATCATCTAATCCAACAGGATCAAACAGAAAGAATTTTATAGCAAACACTGTGCATTATGATATAGCATTTATTCAGTTTCCCAGGAAGATACTACATCAATCAGGGAAAACATTTTGGCATTTGAGATAAAAACATATATTTTAGATTTGATACTATTAAAGATGATGGAAATCTGGCAGAGGAAAACCAAGGAATATTTCTCTTTATGGAGATGACTACTAGTACAGCCACTCATAGAGTACTGTCACACTCATCATACAATTAGATTAGGTGCTTTTTTTGTTAGCTGAAAATGTTATCTAATGTGACTTGTCTTGTAATTTACACCTCAGTTAGTCCAAGAGTCTAGCATAAAACCAAAGCTTTTTCCCCTGGACGAGGCATGCAGAACTGATCCCAGTATTAGGCACTTTGAAGATGAGAAGAGTCATGTGTATCATATATGTTATTAAAATCAACTACTTCTTCTGCAGAAGTGTATATTAATGATGAAAGCTGGCCCTTTTGGCCGGGAATCATGAGACATTCCTAGGTCTTCTCTGGAAATTCTGGAAGCACAAGAAGGTTTGGAGGAATTAGACCTATTTTTTCCTTCCAAGAACTGCCAGGCATCCAGACATGAGAACATGTTAGACCACTGCTAACATAGAAAAGGGTCTGGAAAAGTAAACAATCATTTGCATTTGGGAAACACAGGATAAAAAAGGAGGAAAAAATGGAAATGGATAGGAAGTGAAAAGACCTGCATTATTCACATTGTCTTGACAACTGAGTGAAGCAAGTGTGCTCCACATAAGTAAAGTAGAAGCTTTTATAAATTATATCAGAAAGTCTAGTGAGACTCTTTGTTTTAGAGATACTGAAAGTTAATGTTTTTATTTGTCTGCTTGCTTAACAGCTATGAATCCTGCACCCACAATTTGTTTGTAGTCTCACTGCTGAACAATCAGTGAATGACCCTGCAAGTCTATGAGCTCTTCAATACCATCACTAGCAGTAGCTGATGACTGCACTAATCCCATCATCCAAAACCTCTTCAGGCTTATTTTCTACTACCAAGTCTCACATCTCATACCCTGAGACTGAAGCTTTCTCAAAGTGGTACTGGGGGGAGCCTGATGGAGCCCCTCTTCCATTCTGTACGTGTCCTGGTTTGAGACATGACCACTGGTCTGGGACACAAAATTAGGCAGAAGTCACAGATCTGTCTTGTCTTCAATGGCGTTGCAATTCAATATCTCATCTTTCTATTTGTTTCTTCTAACTGACCAATAATCAAGATTAAGTGGTTTAAAGTGGTAAAGAGCCATTACAAGTTTGGGGGATTTAAAAGATGTATTAGATTTCAAGTGGCAAAACCTGATAGATCTAGGTATTTGAATATGCGTTTCTAGTGTTAATAGTGCTTGCTTGAGAAATTCCACTTTAATCTCCAAATGTCAGCAAGAAAATCTGGCAATAATCTCTGCTTCCAACATTGCTCTTAATGGTGGAGAATTTACCTGGCAAAGATTTAATTTTGTGTTCAACAGAATCAGCCATCTCTGTCTACATGTATTGCACACTATATGACTGTGATGCCTCAATAATTGGATAGGGTCTTAAATATCTTAAATTTGGTTTACTTATCTTTATTCATGACTAAATGTAGTAGAAAGGATCAAAAATACACTTCAAATTCTCTCCAAGGTAAATCCAGTAGTGGGAAGGATAATATATAAAAAGAAATGTTCAAAGACAGCCAATGAACTATGAGACAGCTGATGAAGTACAAACTTCAGAGGCATCACGGGTTTTGTGTGCTGGTAAACAACATATACACTAGCTTTTAAGGGATTTCTCAAACTATATTACAGTGAGATGATACAGAAAAAAAAACCAAAAAACTTAAATAAAATACCATGGGCTTCCTAAGATGATTGACAGCTTGGAGTCTCATTAATACCTCTTATATGGTGTAAGAGTTCTGAGTGATGAAGTTATAGATGTGAGCTGTCACAGTGGGCCAAGCTGTAGACACTTCACACAGATCTTTAGATAGATATTTGATGCTTCCAACTCTTACGGGAATGAGAGGTGAGAAGATCGCGCTGCAGTCTCTATGCTGGTGATCACTGGATTGGCAGGTGAAATGTGCAAGTTGTCCTGTTGCTCTGTAATCTCCTGTGATAACAAGCTTCATTCTGTTGTGGCAAATGTTGAGTCCCTTGTAGAGCCACACCAGACTCGGTAAACTCCTCACTCGGGTCACCTGCCCTTGACTGAGCTTATTGATGAACTCTTTGGAGAGCTTATTGTGCTCTCCCAGAAAATATGTTTTATCAAATGTATGATCACAAGCTGTGATGCCTCAGACTGCAATGTCATATATATTTCCATATATATCTCCCCATATATATCCCCATCCAGTCAAGGTTTGGCTACCTGGGCTGAAGACAGCTTTTGGTGCAGCTGTGTAGCCTCAAACTGGAGCTGTGTGAGAAAAAATACTGAGAAGGAGGGAGGCATATCCTGTCTTGGGAGATGCTTTTAAGCTCAGACACTCACCGTCTTCATATATCTGGATGTCTGACATATTAAATGTAAGGAGGAGAGGTAGCACGAATTGAGGACATTGGATGTAGCAACACAGAATAGTGGCATCTCTCTCCCTGTTCCTGGGTTCAAAAATGTCTAGAGGAAAGAGTAAGGGAAAACTGCTTTGTTTCCAGATAGTTTACAACACAACAATGTCCTTCTGATTGGTTTCAGATGACAACGATTAAAATAAACTTGTGTCCATGATATAAATGACATCATTAATAAAGTGTACACTATGACAGGCTCCTTCCATTGTTATGAGTTCTGGGGCTTTTTTTGCTTTTTGAATAGATTTCAGGTTCTAAACCATTTGTCTTATCTCTGGTACGTTAATTTTCTTATTTCTTCTGAATTCATTGCCTCCACGTCTTTAGCTTTTGTATTCTTATTTACCAAATTTTCAGATCCTTGTTAGGATTTAGACAGAGAACTTTTCGGTCTGCATGATCAAGATGAAAATTTAACATCAAAGTTGAGTAGTTCTTGTTCATAAAGAGGTTATAATTCCAAATGGAAAGAGAACTTCAAGGCACAGAAAGCTATTTCTCTATGTATGTTTATATCAGTTTATATGACAGGTCCCCTCATCTGCCAGGGATCTGCAACAGCTGTTGCAAGTTGATTGGAGGCCCTCTGGGCCCATAAGGGATTGTGTCTTCTGAACAACACTGGAGCTTTGTAGGCAGAAAACAATCAGGTCCTTATTTTGAAGAAGCAGAGGCTATAGAGAGAGAAATTGCCCTAGCCTCCTGCGTGTGCTGGTAGTCAGCAGTCACAATCTTTTGAATAATGTCACGTTCAACGGATTTATACAGGCTACCATCACTTTAAAAGTGATGGAGACCAGAGTTGAACACAAAGACTTTCCCGTCTTGACAGGTTGCTTGGTTCATGAATTCAAAAGCATTTTTAGAACAGACTGTAAAACTTTAAAAAACAGGCCACCGTCCACTGCAAACTGACTTGAAGTCAGTGGTCCTAAGATATTCCAGGGAAGCTAATCAGACACTTTAAGGATTATTCATTTGTTTTGTTTTAATCATTAGAACATTTTAATACAATGACTTATTAGATGGAGTACTATTAAGCTCACAAAATCAAAGACTAGTGCCCTCCTTTTACTTTTTACAAGACTACTTATTTCTGTAATGAGTTATTTAATTTTCAATTTCCTTTAAGCTCACCCAAAGGGATTTCTATGATCTTCAAAAGAAAGTTTCTTTGTGATATTAAGAGCCAAGACTGAATTCTAAAACAGATGATGAGTTCAGGTTTTAGGGTATTACAAAACAACAGTGGAGTTAATCATGATGATGACCCCAGTTGATTGGTTGGTTAATTACCAGAAAGACAGGACTAGCGGATCTGTTTTTTGCACAACATCTGGTCCTTGTAGAAGCTTAATTTATTTTGGCAGGTAGAAGGAACATTATAGATATCTTCTATATCTGTGCCTAATTTCTCTTTAACATTACCAAAATGACAGTGACATATTGATGCCATCTCCTCTGCAGTAATTTTTTTGTAATCAAAGAAACATATTTGTATTAGGACCTGGTATATTTGCATCTTTCTGGTTGTCTTTTCCAATATAAATAACAAAGATGTGAGCAGAGTAGCTTGTCATTTCTCTCATTTGTATTTGGTTAAAAAAACTCCTGTTGTATAGTATATGAACTGAAACTAAGATTAATAATGTTCTGGCAAATAAATTTCAACTTTAGTTTACCTTTCCTCTATCTTCAAATAAAGTAACATGCATGTCTTTCAAATGAAATTATTTGATTAATAGATAAAATAGGGAAAGAAACAAATTTACCTATTTAATTTACCATCATTTAGGAAATACTAAAATTTTTAGCCTCTTAATACAATATTTTGCATTCACTGGCACCAAGATCTTCTAGATAAATATTGATATATTTCTCTTACGATATTCCAACTATACAGATACAGAAAGTATTCATTAAAATAATATATAAATAAATCAAAGGTTAAAATAGCCACCAGACAGATGCGTTTGTTCCCAAATTACTGTAAATTTTAGGCATAAGTTTCCATAACATGAAACAGATTTTCTCATTTCCTGGTAGTCCTGCAGTCTTTTAACACAAGGAATTTAAAAAATGCATGTAGAATGGAACAGATGGAAAATATTACGTTTGTTCTACAGGAAGCTTAGATTGTTAATTTGTGTTCATTCTGGATCGGATTAAAAAATACACAACTTGTCCCCCCCCACAAATTAGAATTTTCCAGGAAAAAAAAAAAATGGCAGTGTGGGTGTGCATGTACAAAGTAACTTCTCCAAAAGGCAGAACATCTTTGAGTCAATATTAATGTAATAACATACAAAAGAGTGTGATGGGTATTTAAATGAATGTTTTATGAGCAGTGTTTTGCTATATAAACAGAATGACAAGAGTTTCTTTGGAAAGAAATGCTTGAACCTTATTGAAAAATATTTCCCAACAAAATTGTTTGATTTCGATAGTGTCAAAATAAAATGAAAATAATAACTTTTTTAAAAAAACTTTCGTCAGTTAAGAACCTGTTCCTGTGAAATACCTTATTTTAAGCAACCCATATATTTGAAAGCCTCTGTTTTGTTATATGTTTTCTATTGCATATAATGAAGAACCTTTAATCATTTGATGGAACCACTGACTCTCATGGGCAAAGATACCTTATGGACGATTGATCTCTCCTATCCAATCACTATTTCTGCACTATTCATATGCTTAGGCAGCCCTGTCCTGAGACTGCCCACGGTCTCAGAACAGGACTGGGAACAAAGGCCGGCAGATGAGAAATGCCACCAGGAGTCCCACAGCTCTCATGGGCAGAAGGCTTTCTGTAAGAGCTGATTTTTATTCCATACTACACATGCAAAATGGAGTTTTCCCGAAGTCAGACAGTCCTCACTGCTCAGAACTGACAAAGTTCCTGGGGGAGTTCACATTTGTAACACTACCCTTGTCAGACTTAATCAGATCTTGTACCAGTTAGCCATCTATATTTTGGTTGTGTAGTCTATATAAAATACACTTGTAAGCTAGCTAAAAGACATCTCTGCTTGTACAACGTGATACCTCAGGTCCTGATGCACAAAGCAGACACTGAGATTGACCCAAGTGTTTCTTAAACAAGAGGCACTGTCACTCAAACGAACACATAATACCCTGTGATCCCAACATAAAAAGCCTTTCAGAGATTGCACTGCACAGTGTGTTAGTGGGTAGGTGACAGTAGCTATTACTTCTTTGCTGTACAGCATGCATAAGATTTAAAGTGAATTTTACAGCAAAAGCTGTATCACAAGAACAAGTAAACGTGCTCTTCTGAAATCCCTCATTGCTGGCATGAAACCCATAATTACATGAAGACCTCATCTCATTTCCTATATATGTTGTTTGATATATTCAACTTTGCCTGGCCAATGTTCAGGCACAGTTCTGAGTGGACGAGTGGATGTCTTCATTTGGGTAAGCAAAGGCTTAGAAGATTTTCCAGCCTTTACCAGCAGCTTTTCTCCAAGTCTGTTATTGACAATATCTCAGTTCATGAAGAGCACTACTACTATTTTTAACTCCCTAATATACCTGATGACCCTACCCTTTAAGGTTGTGAGGCACTAAAGCAAATTAAAATGAAGTAAAAGAAGTTAGGCTGAAGTAGATACTTTAAAAACATTTCATAGAAAGGTTGAGATGGAAACTCTAGAAGAGACAACATTACTTATTGTGGTAATGTCACAGAATACCACGCAGAGGCAACAAAAAAACAAAACATGGGTTTTAAACATATACTTTAACTTTAAATGCATGTACAAAGCCTTTAAGTAGTTCATACATTCATAACTCTATGAATCGGGCAGAAATTAGACATGTGAAGTAGACATCACCATTGCATATAGACAGTATGTTGCATAGTAGAATTTTTATGGTTACTTTTGGGTACAGAAAATTGTATGCTAAAACTGAGGCTGAGAGGATGTTGTGGTTTCAGCTCAGCTGGTAACAAAGAACCATGCAGCCGCTTGCTCACTGCTCCTCCCCCAGGAGGGGAGGAGAACCAGAAGAGAAATGGCAGACCTCGTGGGTTGAGATAAGGACAGTTTAATGCAACAACACACACATACACAGAGGAGAATGGTAACAATAACAACTATAATAATACTGACAAGAGAGAACACAAACGAGTGATGAGCAGTGCAACTGCTCACCACCCAGTATGGAAAACGGAGGTGCCTCATGCCCTTCCCAGCCGTGCTTCTTCGCCTTGCCAGGCCAGCCCCCCCAGTTATATACTGGGCGTGACATCAGTGGTATCCAATACCTGTTTGGCTAGTTTGGGTCGGCTATCCCCCTCCCAGCTTTCTTGTGAAAATTAAGTCTATCCTAGACAAGCCCAGGACAGAGGAAACGAAGAATTTTGCTTTCCATACACAGCTTATTGACTGTTGTCAGTGAGTCAGCATGGATTGGGGACAAATGGGATAAGACATAGCAAATACTTGAAGGCCACATCATTATTCTGCAAACCAGATTTATTTATTTGTTTGTTTGTTTGTTTGTTTATTTTAATGAATACTGTTTCTACATCCAGTTCTGCTGAAAAAGCTCAGTTTATGCAGTAAGTTATTCCATTAATATTCTTGGAAAAATCAATTATTAGTCAGTCACAGCCTGAGGTGCTTCTCAGTATACATAAAGACTGTTGAATTTAGCTCAAAACACTCACGAGCTTTGGGAGAAGTTGAACTGGAATTATATCACACTGTCTCAAGGCAATATTGTTACTTCCTTTATACCAATAAGGTACAATTTCCTGATGTGGTTGAAAATGTCAATGAACAGAGAGCCTCTGAAGTTCATGAGGGGCCTCCTCCTTTTCAACTGGTAGGTGAAATTATTAAGGTGTTTTCTGTTTGAAGACTTCATTTTCATACTGAGGAATGAATATGGTTGCAAAACATCGGTGCAAAGCAGTTACAATTTACTTTGATTCAGAAAATTTACCATTTTTAGAGAGACTTTCTGTCATGACTTCTCTCTTCCTACTTTCTTTCCCTCCCACAACCTTCCATATTTACACAGTAAGAGCTGTTTGACGATTTCTAGGTTCCTTTTTGTATTATTATTTTGACAACCCAGCCAGTAACATCAAATTTTTGTTCAGTGAGGAAAAAAAAGACATTTTCATGGAGAATAGCTACAGTAAGTACTTCTTGGAAATTTCTCACTCTTCATTAAGAACTGTGATGGCAACGGCAGTCTGGAACAATGGGGGAAGGGGCAGAAAAGAGCTGAATTCATCTCTTGAAAACTGTGAAGAATTGGCAGCTGTAGAGAATGAAACTCATTAAGTTTTTCATTCTCCTCTACTGATACATCTCATACAGTGTGACTCAGATTATTCAGGCTATGTACTCAATCTGTTTTGACAGAAATTAGGTTATTTAGAATCACATGTATTGTGCATGTATGAGTGAGTGAGAATGAGAGGGGGAGGGAGAGACACTGTGGGCATATATACATAGTAAATACAACTTTATCTTCCCATCTTTTTAACAGTCTTAGTAAATACTGGTCATACAATTAAAATTAGTTTGTGCAGTCGCATAGGCAGTTGCAAGTCAACTAGTGTAATGACCAGGGCTGCAGTCAATCAATGCACTGTTCTACCTGGCAACACTGCACACGTTGTTCACAGAAGCTATTGGCCCCTCTCTAGGCAAATAATGTGCCCATATTACCTAATAATTCTGTCTGATGGCCTTTCAAGACCAGAAAGAATAATTCTGAGACACTGTCTAACATCACATGTGATATGAAACACAGAATATTTGAGAAAGAGACAATATCTGGACTTCTATTCCCCACAAAGAGACAAAAATAAGTGTTCTTCCTGATGTCCTGAGAAAAAAAGCACATGCTGTGCTCTTTTAGTTTCTCAAAATTCTCCAAACACAGCCCCATTTTCTTCCCCTTAACTCTGAATCCATTTATTATCTGTAATGATTTGACACGCAAATGTAGTTTGGTGTCTGTTTTGTTTGTGAAGTGTTCATTCCTTCAATTGTTGTGACTGGTTATTTGTGATGGGTGCTTAGTCATTGAAGTTATAAAATACTTTCTCTACTTCCAGACTTTGGCTTGAAACTTCTACAGTAGAAATAGCATTAGTTCCAAATAATGAATTAATCTGACTAATTAATATTAATTTTTATCATTATGTTATTAATCGTTTACAAATCCAAGATTTTTGTGATGATTGTTTTGGGTAGGCACCCATGCATATGAGTACAGGTGTATAAAGCCAGCATTGATTGATGCATTTTTTCGAAAGTGGAATTTTTGTGTTTTCCTCCAGTGACAAGGTAGTCTATGTTTAATTTAGTTAGGTGAGCAAAATTACCAGTAAACCCTGGTGAGATTTTGTAGTTACGTTTCTTACATGAAAGATGACCTTATTCTTATGTGACGTTATCTTTCCAACATAGTGTCTCGTCTAATAGCCGGGATTGTATCTCTTTGTGTGTGCCTACAGGTCTGTT
>VZSC01015894.1:264928-281345 GCA_013398225.1 Steatornis caripensis | reverse complement strand
CTGCCCAGAGAAGTTGTGGAGTCTCCTTCTCTGGAGGTATTCCGAACCCACCTGGATGTGTTCCTGTGCACCCTGCTCTGGAGGCACCTGCTTTAGCAGGGGTGTTGGACTAGACAGTCTCAAGAGGTCCCTTCCAACCCCTACCATTCTGTGATCTTATGATTCTCTGATGTCAAGATAATAGAGCTAAAAAGTTCAATTGTATAGCTTTGAGAGTCAGTTATTTGCTTTTTTTTCTGACTTGCAGCAGCTCAGTCATTTTTTAACACTGATTTGCACCGACAGGAGGAAATTTGTCCTGTGCATATTTTAGGGGAAAAAAATCCATGCGTGATGAAGAAACAAAATGAAATTTTCTTGAATGTGGACACGTACACACAAGACAATGTTCCAGAGGCAAAGATCTGAAGTAGTCACCAACATACAGCAACTTAACAAAATTAAAACACAGCAACCCAGACCTCATCCAACAATTGGAATCGAGTCTGAAATGGAAATTAGCCTTTTCAAAAGATATGAACAACCTTATTCAACAGTTTAAGAATAATCTGTTTCACTAAAGAATAATTTATTTATCTTTAAGCATTCTTCTACATTTCATTTTATTACTTTTTATAATATAAAGGGTATAAAATATTTGTCTGAACAGAAACATCATAATGTGTCACAGACACAGTAATTTAGAAATTGAGAGGACCATCTGGATAAGATCAAAGAGAACTGGCTTCCAGATTAGACATAAGCAAGAGGCAAAATCTAGTCATATAATATTTAATGTGTTCTCTTGCCTTCTGTAGTTGGAAAACATTAATATTGAAATCTCAGAAATAATTCCTCAAGAAGAGAAATGTCATGCAGAGTGTTGGCATTCACTGGTGTAATGATGTCACTGCTGAATGGATCACTCTTGGCAGACAATATTTACTTTCTGCTTTACAATAAAATGGAGCATTTGAAACTTTTGGTATACTATGTCCACTTACCTGGTTTCCTCTTCTACTTCATGGTCTTCTCTTCAAGCACAAGAAGCTTGGTATGCCTTTTAAAATAATCAGAATTCTATGTTAGAAAGGAACACAGTTTAGAGTTACACAGAAGAAAATGAGGAAAAAAATATAGCATAACAAAGGATCTGTTTTATTTCTGTGGTTTTCCAAAATACTCATCCAATGATGACAACAAATACATCAACCAGACCAGTTGCCTTTGATGGTGACTGGAAGATGTGGAATACTATATCTTATAGCTCTTTCTGTAGCAAAGAAACCAAGAAGTGGGCAAGCCAGACCGACTGCTACAGATAAAGGTTCAGCAACAAGCATGACACATCCTGACAGTGTTGGGTGAGATGTGGAAGTGCAACCACCTCTTTTGCATGCTGGCTCCTGTGCAAAAGAAATGCAGTGCTCAGGCAGAAACCACAGCATTCTCTGAGTTAGCTGGTGATCTAGCTGATCAGCAGAGCATGCATCCATAGACAGTCTTTGTGATTTTAAATATTGTATAAGAATAGATTTGCGGTTTACTGTTTTTCCCCCAAAGCTGTTTCTGCACAAAGTGAACGTGACACTATGCTGTCACTCCTTTTTCTTTCACTATGATTCAGCTGAGCAGGATACATGGGATTTATCTATGGTCATGTTGCCATTAACATAATGTCAGTCAAATGAGTAGCCTTAATTCTTGTATCAACGTTAGTAACACACACTCCCTGAAGATATAACTGCTGGGCTCATCATCAAAATGTCACCTGTGTGTAAAAAAAGTATCCAGTTACAAAGCAAAGAGATAGCTTTTACATGAACTTTGTGGGCAATGGCATATCTGGAGGATAGTTTGATACAAATATGTATCCTGGCAAATTCTAGATCCTTGATTAAGATCAAGGTCTAAGAACCTCCATATGGACCAAGATTTCTACTAGTGAAATATAGGTGACTGCTGGAAAAAGTTGGGAAATGGAGATCCAAAGCTGAGAATTTTAAGTGAAAAGTGAAAAGCAAAGTAGGTTTCAAGCCAGTAACCGTTGGTAAGTTAGTCTCAGAAATATAATTACTGAATATCCAAGTAATGCAGAGAAAAGATTTTTACAAACTGAACTATAAAGACAGAAGGAGAAGAGGAAAGCCTTAGTAGTTTAGTGGGTAAAGGTATCCTTTCTATCCCTTATCCCAAACTCTGTGTCCATAAAAAATATTTTCCTAAAAGAACAAAATAGGGTTTTTTCTCCATGGCTTTCCAAGGCTGATGTAGCCAGCTTTCCAGGGTTTCTGGTAAGTCACAGGTTTGTAACTCTCTGACCTCGTAGACTGATTGATTAGATCCAAGGGGCCAAAACTGATACTCATGACTATAAACGAGTGTGGGGTGAAGTACAATTGTGAAATGTTATTGCTTCAGTGTAAAAGCTCTGACTGAATTTATCTAAATGTTCTGCAACTGTTATATGAATAGTAATTCCGTAGTTAATTAATTATTAGTTACGTAATGGCAAATTCAAAACCTAAATTCAATTGCTGAATTCAAATTAAGAGGAAATGTAATTTTGCATTAAGGAAAAAGTTCAACACAGCTTTGAATATGGAGTTGCCTTCAATTTATTTATAATTCTGTAAGTGCATACAAACTATTTAAATACCTTTTGGTTGCCAACTTTTATATATCGGCTTTTTTTTCAAATTAAGTTTGGGTTTTCCTGTAACAAGAAAGACAGGAAATACAGTTTGAATAGTAAGCAAGTCTCAGTGGGATCAAAGCATTAACCATTCTCTGTGTCTCGTCAATTACCACTAATGGTTTAAGCTACCGCAGTCACAGAACAGATCGTATAATTACCTGCTTTGGGAGGCACTTCCTGTATGTTACCATGTTTACAAACACACTTACGCACACAAACACTGAAAGATGGGTCTCAGAAAATATGATGTTAGCAATAAGATTGCAACAAACCATTGTCCTCAAGTTCCAAAATGCAACAGAATTTCTTCAGAAACATGCAGTATATTCAGTGATGATCTGAGAGAGAATAAATAATTTTCAAGCGTTGGTATGGTGCCTTAAGGATCTGACTGCATAGGTGCAAATATGGCCTGATTTCCTACAGAATAAATCCTGACCACAGAAAATCAAACAAGTTGTTCTCATGCCTGTATCTTTAAAAACTTCTTTGAATGCAAAAATAGATGCAACTTTACTTGGACTCATGTATAAAATAGCAGACTGCTGTGTCAGCTATGTAAAAAAGGGCTGGTCTAAGTTTAATATGCATTTTAACATGCTCAGCATACCTAATACACTCTTTGTTTAGTTGCAGATCAGTATTGTAGAAGTAGGAATGAAAGAGTTCAGTTTTATCTTGTTTTAAGATGTGCTGCTTTTTCTTTACTGGTTATTCACAAAATGCAGGTAGTCCAGTGCCTGAACCTAAGAATGTTACATCTAAACTTGTAGGCATTGCTTTTTGAAAGTAATATCATTGCTGCAATACTTAAGACAAAATGTAATTCTCGTTCCAAGAAGCAAAGTTAATTTATAAATTATAGCAATTATGTGGCTGCTTTCAAAATCTTTATCCTAGTATTTTAACACAGATAGGGTTTTTCCTAGCACTATCATAGATTAATTATTTACTGCAAAAATTATTTCAAGATCAGTTTAAATGCAGAAAAGGTGTTTGTCCGTTATGTTAAACATTCTTGTATTTGACCATTAGTCAAACAGGCTAAATTAGATTCTTTTAGTTTATCAGGAAAGAAGATATGTGACAAGTAAACAGAACACTTTGGTTATGTTAGTCTCCTATGTAGTAATGCAGACAGTATTGACAATTTCCACAAAGACAGTTGTGTCTCTTGAAAAAGACAGAACTCCTCTAACTGTTCAAAAATTCATAATCAGATCAGACTGAGAAACTTAGCAAAGTTCTAAAGGCAGAATTAGCCTATATGTAGAGTTGGACATATCACAAGATTCAATCATTGCATGGCATAGAAAGATTGTTCTCACCTCCAGGATATGCCAAACAGAGCGTCCCAACTGGAAGAATTCACCTGAGAAAAACAAATAGACTCTGAACAGCTCTGTTTGGAAGCTGTTCCTGTGAAACTGTTGGCTGTATATTGGTTTGACAATCAGTATTGTCGGTATTGTCAGTATATCAATTATTTGTTATTTAATGCCTCTCTTTTAATGGACGGTGATATTACTGGCACACACTTGCAGAATGAGGAAGAATTTCAAGATCCTTTCAAATTTTGTTGAAATGTCCAGTTTGATCAGTTGTTACTTACCCAAAAAGAAGATTTCAAATGTCCTTGTCATTAAAACATCAATGATTACTTTTTAATGCCATTTCTTTACACAACCATGTTCAGTGTCATACTTCTGTTGAATGATCTTTTGATGCTGCTTCCTGTTAGACGATATATATCCCTTCAACAACTCTAATCATAAAAAATGTGATTGTTTTGAAGGCCTCAGGCTAATGCAGAGATGTGGATTTGACAGCTTGGACTGAACTATCAACTGCTCCTTTGACCTACCAACTTCTGCCAGTCTTTTTCTGGCTGATGTTTATTTTTTCTTGTGTTTACCCTACAGGGCTCTATGAAAACTATCCAACCAATGCAGAACCAGAATGCTGTGATGTCAGATGGGGACTATTATCAGATCATCAATCCAAAGGGACTATAAAAACAAGTGGCTCAACAATGTGTCACAGGACATCGCTCACAGTTTCATCAGCATCAAGACTGTGTAACAGCAGACTTAAACTGTGTGTTCTTGTATTAATTCTCTTACATACAGTACTTACAGTCTCAGCAGCACAGAACTCAACAGGACTGGGCTTTGCAGGCATAACAACTTTGGAAGATAATTCAACCAATGAGGAATAAAAGAAAGGATTCGTCTTATATGATAGAAACACAACAGGCCCAAATGACTACAGTCAAAAATAGCAAGGACTGAGTGCTTTATCCTCAGATCTCTTCTTGAATGACCTTTTCGGTAAAATGAAAAGAATGGGCCACTACTCAAACAACAAGGACACATGAACACAGCTTTTTATTGACTAAAAGGCTGTATGGTGACTTAAATTTCTCACACCATTTTATACACTGTGTTTTAATGTTTGGAGTTTCTTTTTTGTTTGTTTTTTGCACTTGTTAATACAGGATTTTATTTTTGGGAAGGTTTCTCAAAGCTAAATTAAGTCTTTTCTCTGTCAATATATTTCTAGTCATTGTGTGTGTTCATCTGATAGTTCTGTCTTTTATGTCCTGTCAGTTTCTATTAGAGGAATGACTGCTATGATTCCATGACATAGCAAAAAAAAGAAAAAAAAACAACAAAAAAATGAACAAAAAAAAACCAACAAAAAAATCACAAAAAGAACAACAAAACAAAATTTAACAAAAAAAAAAGAAAAAAAAGCAACCATAAAAAACCCCAAACAAACCTAACTGTCCTCTTACCCATGGGAGCCATTCATCTCCTTTCCCCTCCCACCTCCCGTCGCAGACAACGTACATTTGCTTCTGTCTGTGTAATCACAATGAATGGGTACACAATTCCAGTGTGCCTCTGCCACTGTTGCACAAACCAGTTGACTGAGCAAACCCAAAAGGAGCATGAAGAGGGTTCCTTTTAGCTGAACAAACAAGTGCTCTCCTTACAAGGTGGGATCGGACAGTTAAAAAAAGTAAAGAAATATATAACAAACTGTTGCTCCAATACCCTTTTTGAAGAAGTCCAGTCCTTTCTCACTGGTCAGTTGAACAGGAGCAGCCTTTTTTAGATATGCTATGTAGAACCAGTTATGCTCAGCAAGTTCAGTAGTTGGGAGGCCTTCATATTGGAGGTGAAGGATTGGCATTCATTGTGAATTACGTTTTGAGTTCTCCTGCTGTCACATAACCAGCAGCTTTCCTTAAGGAATGGGAGCAAAGAGCTTCCAAAATTCAACAAAATTACACTAGAAGCCTTTGAGCATCTATAATATAAAGTACTCTTTGGTTTTGATTCCATTGTTTTTCTATTATCTAAGTGTTGTTGAAAGTTACTCTAGTTATTAAGGGTGCACAAGAATGTGTTAGCACAGATAAAGAAACTATTTTGTTTTAAATATATAGGACAACCGTTTTCATAAATGTGCAATAAAAACAGTAAAGATATACTAGGATATGAGTAGTCAAGAGAAAAGATTGTAATCTGATTGCTGATTTTTCATTGTTTGGGGTGGGTTTTAATTTGTTTACTTTTACTTTTGTGGGAACATTTCACCTGCTGAGTGTATGAGAATTTGCTTTTTAAAAAGGCTTTTTAGAGTTTACAGTAGAATCAATGGAAGGAAAAGTTAATAAGGGCTGTTTTTAAAAACTTTACATTCCTTCCTATTCTCTAACTACACTTGGGAAGTGCACTTTAGAGATGTTTGCTGTGTAGCTGGGAGATGAAGGAAAACTATAGGAAATGTTCTCTTAGGAAATAAAATATAGTTACCTACTTTCTAGCTATGAAATATCCCTTGATAAATATTAATGTTGTAAGAAACATTTAATCACTGGTGCATAATGCGTTTTTGTAAACACTTTATGGTCTGTTAAATCCTGGAAAAAAAAACAAAAAGAAGATAACCTGCTTAAGCAGTTCAAGATGCACATGTTAAGCTGCAAAAGCTCAAATATTTTGCAAGAGTATTTGTTTTGATAGTGTTTTACTACAACCTGGACTGAGGAGCCTAAAACGATCTGTGCAAATATGACAACAACAAAAAGCACCAGCTAATGCAAAATTCTTCAGCACTGGTTTGTTTCTATAATTCCTCCCTTCCCTTCCTTGCACATGCTATATTTTGTTCAATAAAACATGGTGCTTTTTAGTTATTTTATTTTCTGTTAGAGGCACATATATTAATTATATTGAATTGATGCAAAAAGTGGGGGAAAATGTAGAAATGCAAATGAAAAAGCCTTAACTAATGGTAGAATGTAGACCTTTGAAAGGACAGAGATGTTATGGAAAAGTGATGGAGCAATAACTGGGCAGTGCTCTGGTACTGTACAACAGCTGAGTCACGCTACTGAGAAAGCTCTTACTAGGTGAGCTCTTGTTCAACTGACCTCTTAATTCTAGTAAGTGTACGTGGTCAGTAAACAGTTTGTTATAACCTTTATCTACCTCTGCTGTGCAAAGGCCATCCAGCATCCGTTTCTGTGATGTTCCTCATAGTTTTTTGTTCACACCATTATTCATTGTCATCTATTTTTACACTGTACCAATACAGTAGCAAGTCTGGTTCATCCCAATTGAATTGGCACACGAAGAAGAGTTATTTCTATTTTGCCTCATAGTGAATTAATGTAGAGAGCTACCTTTAAGTCATTTTCTTTCTTCTCTCCTGCTCTTCTTCATCCCTTATTTTTCTATAAAAATGTTTTCAAGTGGTGTCAGTAAAAAATATGACTCCTCCACTGCTTGGCTACACTCAGTCACATCTCATACAATATGAGAGAGACGTAAGGATAAACAGTGACAACACCATCACATGCATAAAGTAACCAAATTAATCTTGGGTAAAATGAAGCAGAAAACAATTACAGACTTTCAATTATTACACAAGTACAAGATGTAATAAATTCCTCACCCTCTCCCCACCTGGAGTCAGTGCCTGCAGTTCAATGGTCTGTGAATTTTCTCTGTCATCTTTTTGAGGTCGATTTATTTAATTTTTGAAACAAAGAGTTGTGTTGCAAAGGTGACTACTGCTGGGGTATCTGTTGCCATTTCCACCCCAGCAGTGTGGTATGCAGGTTCTCTTGGTGGCACCTGGGACATCAGGAGTAGACAAAGACTCTTCTATGAAGTTAAGCAACACGTAATCATGTATGATGCAAAATTCCATTCCATCCATTCCTCATTCGTAATAGTTTTCCTGGCACAAACTTAAGCATGCTTGATATTGTGCACATACTACTTTTTTGCCAGAATAAATTTGCATCTTGCCACTGCTATAACTGCCATCTTGTTCCATTTCTCCTTGTACTGTATGCCTAATACATACATGATAAAGAGCTGGCTTAACAAAGAAGTAATACTAAAATATTTCTGCAAATGACTGATAAGAGGAAAAAGAAAAAATAGAATAATATTTATTTTATGATCATATGGAAGACAGAAATTTCCCATGTCTTTTATCATCTTTTTTTCTGCAATAGGGAAAATTCAGATTTCGTGCAATATGTTAATACTGCTAAGCCAAATGTCACATAACATAACCAGAGCTATATGTTATTCCTTATTGCATTTGCATTCGGTAATACATTATATTGACGCTTTTCTTTCATTAAAGAGACAGTATCTTTTTTAAAAAAAAATACAGCAGGTGAAGGCTGTCCTTCTGCACGCCATAATTTAAAGACAAAAACCAACAAAATGTTAGAATGAAGTTGTAGTTCTATACATTACAAAACTAAGCCATCAGCTGCCAAAGAATCTGTGGAACAATAGGTATAAACCAAACATAGACTTTCAAGAAATTTATTCTTGAGAGTCAAAAATAATGTTATTCTAAGTGATTAAAGGAGAAAGAATGAAAGCTGTATTTCAAACAGCAGAGATGGCAGATTTCACCTGGTACGCGATGTGGCTCTCAGCTTATATAGTTATGCTCTTCTATTAAAAAGTGAGGGACAAGGACATTGTCTTCTGCTCTCTCTGTATTTGTTATGATAACGAATGTCCTCTTTGTATGTGTTGCCTCTCTGCACAGAAGATACCTATTTATTTTGAGAGCTGAAGACAGCTTGTGTACATTAACAAAAATTTACACAGTGAAACCTGTCTTAAGTGACTATCCAAAGCACAAGGAAAACTCATTTGTGGAATAGAGGTAGCTTTAAGGAAAGTTAAACAAATTTGTCTTAGGAAATTTCAAGACAAACAGCCACCTAAGAAAGGGACCTGTGAAGGTGCCTGTTCCTTACTGCAGCACTCGCTGTGTATCTCATCAGTGCCACAGCTCCGTGATGAGCCCTGCACAGGCAGGCTTCGAGCTGAGCTCAGAGTCATGCTGACTTCAGTAAGCCTCCATAGAGGTACAGGCACGCACCCACAAAAAATTCACTGTAGCACATAGGTCTCAATTTGTTGTCCCATAGTCTTTACTCAGGAATTGCTGGTGGGCATAGTGCATCAACGGAGGATCACGGGGTTCAGCCCTAGCCAACTGAGTCTTAACAAGAGACTGGCAATGGCATATTAATGGTGAACAGTTCTGTTTTCCTATTATTGTCTACTATTATATCAGTTCGGTGAAGGAGTGGTTTCAAAATTTATCTAGAAACACGGAGGACAAACCAACAGAAACCTCGTCATTGCAGAGATGAAAGTAAATAGACTTTCTGAGGTAAAAATAGGCTCTGTTTGTCAGCAACTGTCAGGAAACAGTAGTATTTTAGAAAAGCTTGGGTAAATAATATGTTCAGTTCTGAATATGATAGTTCTCATTAAAACTAGATTTTTGGATGGCAAATAAGACTGGAGCACATACAGTCTAAATTGAGGAATTTAATTCACCAACAAGTTCTGCAGCAACTCTGAGCAATCACATTTACCGAACACCTCTAAATTTTCAAGTATTTTCTGCATTTTTTCAGATGTTAACAATCTTAATCTGTCCCTAGAGGGGGAAGATGGGAGAACTACTGTGAGTGATGAAACTCAAAAAAACCCAAAAAGGGCCAAGTTGGAAAATCCATCAGAGAAACAAGCTATACTTCTTCAAAATATGAGAGAGGTGTAATGAAAAGATGCATATGTATGTATAGATCTATACAGAAATAGTTCTATTTTTAAAGAGAGACACAAATATATGTTCTCCACAATTATTACAAATACAGCATACTGTAGAGTAATAACACCAAAGGATAAGACCTATAAAACAAATAGGGCAAAATTACTGTATTTATATTCCTCACTATGGAGTGCGAATTTCCAGGTAGAATTTCAGCAGCAGAAATATATTTTGTAATAAGAAAAGTAAAAAATTTCCGGGGAAGGGGCATATTTGGTTACTCATTCCATCATCCTGCCTCCTATAGCTTAGTTATTATTCTTCCGAACTTTTCACTCAAATCCTCAACTTTTGCAGAAACTCCCCAGCACAGACGCCATCCCAGCGGTTCCAGCGGGTGTCGGTAGCACAGGAGGGCTCTAAGTCCCAGTGTCAGTCGTGGATCCTAAGGGAGAGTCTGCCTTCAAAGTATCGACTACCCTTCAGTCCAATCTCTAGACTCTCATTCTCCTAATGCTGCATTTGTCTCTTGGACACACACGAAGAGACTCAGTTTCGTCTTCAGAGGGGACTGTGCTTGCTGTGCTCGCACCTTCAGCCTCATTCAGGCCACGTTATAAAGACCAGAGGAACCATTAGCGCGATTTAAATGCAATATGTGAGCTGAACTCCCCAAACAACAGAAATAGGATTAAAATTATAGGCATACTATGTAACCAGCCCTCTGAGTAAGGGCGGAGATTTTACCAGCTGTGTATGTCTTCAAATCCTTTTGCTATTCTCACACTGAGGACTATCTCAGCAGAAGGGATAAGAGGTTTTGACAATGAATCGCTGTCAAATATCTCTATGGCAGTGCAGACATTACCCATCCCAGCTGACACCCCCCACCACCCCCCGTATTATTTTGCCAGCATTTATTGTCCCAGAGTAGGATGAGCAGAAGACTAGATGTGATGTCCCACTCCAGTGAAAAATGAGGGGCATCTGGCCGAAGACTAGATTGCCAACTGGGACATGTGTAACACAGGCACACATACCTTTCCATCGAGTCTTTAGCAGTGGGGAGAATTGAAGAAAGAAGAGCAGTCCTTTCTTTCAGAGGGATAAAGAAGGCAGCAGAGGAAAATAATGTCTTCATACACTGCTGCAAGATTTATTTGAATGTATCTTTAGTCAGGACAACATTGAGCATTACAGCACTAAACTCTTATGTGTCTTATAAGTGGTGAATACACACCTCTGAATTAAGATGGATGAAGTGTAATACACAATAGGAGCTGGTGGTTTTAGAAGATAATCTACTGAGGGAGGTGCCTCCTAAGCCAGTGTTCTGCACTGATAGTCTTATTTCAGCCCTGCCCTCTCAGAGTCATTCTCTGAGCATCCAGAAAGTACTTTTCTCCACCAGGAATTCACATTTCTGAAGTTTTTTACTAGACCTAAGCTCATACATCAGCTTTTTCTCATTAAATATAGATAGACGATGAAGTGACAGCCCTATACCAGCTAGAATGCAGTGATTGAGTTTCCTGTGAATGCACATCAGTCCCCTCTGTAATCAGCAAGCTACTCTTTACTGAATGAGAAAGAAAAAGAAGTAATTTTATCTGTTTCTTTTCTGGTGTTGCTCCAGTGGACACAAATTAATGAACTATTAATTGGCTTAGTAAAAATATGCAAGGTCTGGTTACTGCACACATGTGAGAGAGAGATGCTCTCCTCCGAGGAATGTTGACAGATTATGTATCAAGCAGTCAATAACCTTTTCACATTACTTAATTTGGACAGTGTTTATTATAATTTGTACAGAGAATACAGGAATCAGTTCTAGTTATTGCATTTGATGGTGAAGAGCACCTAGCACTTTACAGAACCAAATTCCTATGAGATCATGATACTTAACTATTGTCAGCTACTAATCAGCTTTCTAGGAAAACTCTGAAAAGAAAGCAGAGCTGCTACATCTGTTGGAAGATGGCCTGTGAACAATGTGAAAAATAGTCAGTACTTTTCGTGGGTTTTGGAGAAGATCAGTAAAAACAAAGACAGAAGAAAAAAAATTGTCTTTTCTTTCTCCCATTCCTTCCACCCTCCACCTTTATCTTTCTTTGACAGAGTCACCAGTCTGACCTAGGACATATTTTTGCCTTAGTAGCCCTGTGAAAAATTAAACGTATTTGATAAATGTAAAGCTCTCCTACTCTATATTTGCTACACATGCAGGGAAAAAAAAAGATTTATTTTTTCATTCACACAGAGATGTTCTCCCATCAGTTTCTTATCCATCACTAGTCCACAGGTCCACGGAATTCAGTGGGACTCATGCTTTTTGTTTAGATGGAACTAGGATTAATGCCATGGAACAAAACCTGCCAGTTTCAGTGCAAGTCCTTCACTGACTTCAAGGAGGATTTGGAAAGCCCAAGGTCCCTTTGAGCACATATAAATTCACATGGATATAATGGATATGCATGTGAACAGCTGAAAGATTGAAATGTTCCAAAGTTTTGTCCAAGTGGTTGGTTAAATAATTAGCTGCAGCTCTATGCAAAAGTCATGTTGAGCCAAAGCTTTGAGCTTTGATTTGATAGACCTTTCTTTTTCTGAAATCTAACAAGCTTCATTCAGGGTTTGAATATGCAAAAACTTACACAGGATTATAAACACAAGAAGAAATATTGAAAAAATTGACAATATTTTCACTACTACAAGTGAAAATTAAAGAATTCTGATAATTGCATTTTTTTAATTAACACTTAATGACAATTTATTTACATAGTTCTTCAGAAGCTGCTTGGTTTCATTTGTTTGTTTTCCTTTGTTTTGTTCAAAACCAGATTTTTGGCCTTTTAAAGATTCACATTGAACTATGCAGCTACAAATTACATGCTTATGTTAACAGATTTGCAATTAAAATTATTCTACTGTTCTGTTTTTCCCAAATTGTATGAACAGAAAGCTCATGTTAAAAGCAAATTTAATTAACTGTGTTTAATCTTGTTTCCTTTTTCTTTTTCCTTTTTGTTTGGGTTTTTCCTTTCTTCGGAGTTAAGGACTGGATTTTATTTGAAATGGGCTAAACTGGCATCAGCGTTTTTTAACTATATGGAATGTCCTATGATTCTTAGCATTGAAAAGAGGGCTACGTGGTCCTGTCAAAAAAAAAAAAAGCTGTAAATTGTAATAATATATTAAATATTGTATTATTATAGCAACTTTAGTTAAGCAACTAATACTATCTTTAATTTTTTACAGAGAACTTTGATGAAATAATTTATTACAATGACTCACAGAAAAACTTGTTTTCAAAATGACAGGAGAAACTGTTGAAGATTGTGAAAAAATACTAAAAATAATGCTCTACTAAGAATAAATTTAAAGATGCAAACAGTGAGTCTGACTTTTTGGGCACTAGGGATTTGTGAATGAGATTAAACCCAAGGTGTTGGGGAGGGATAACATTTTTAAATAATTATTAACTTTAAACAACTTTCCTTTGTTCTGTCCTAGCTCACACCAGGACATTCCTCAAAAGAAAAACAAACAAACAAGCAAACAAAGGAAAAAAAAGGAAGAAAAGAACTTGTGTTCTGACCTGGACTGTAGCTACCTATTTCATAAAATGCCTCTGACAAAAATATAAATATTGAGGTAATTTCCTCACATTCAGCTGGTTTTCCAGACTGTACTGTGTGTAACATAGCATCAGTACTTTACAGTTGTTCATCTCAGATTACTTATGAAGGGAATTAAATTACAAGAAAGTAAAAACAGTACCCACAAAAGAAAAGCATTTAATTTTTACATCATATTTGTGTCAAATTTCAATGGGGTGACATCTATGAAGATACATGTTCGTTTATTACCTATAGGATATTCAATAGTTTACAACGAGGATCTGAATTAATAAGTGGTATTAGATATTTGTCTGTCTGGTCACGCAAGAATTGGTTATTCTCAAAAGGGATTGATAAAACAACAGTTAAAAGAGGTAAGTACAGAGACGTTTACAAGTCAGATTTCAAATGTTTTAGGAACTATTTTGAGTGACAATAAATGATGGCAACATGTCTGTGGAAATCAGTGCTGATCCTCCTGATGAGCCAAAATACGGTGAAGGTGGCATAACATACTGCAGCAAAAATACTTGAAAATAAAAACTCACTTGTAACAATCTGAGCCATAAATATGGTGTGGAAATAAGTAAAAGTCTCGCAGTTTCCTCACAGCTCTGTGACCTATTTAAGATCTCTACTCACACTTTCACAACCACCCACCTTTTTGACCTAACCAGCCATTCACACAGGTAGGTGCATGTAATGGGTGAATGAAGTCCACAACTGCTCTATTTCAACATACAGATTTACTACAAACTCCTTTTGCATGTCAGAGTGGTATGAAGCCAGATTTTTCTCTGCCATGAATAGCTTCAGACATTGTGAATTAGAGTAATTTCACTGACTCAGTAGATTAAAACCACCGGACCAGCGATGCCAGTTCGTCATTAGGCCACTGGTTTCTTAGGAGGAGACGTGAAGCCTCGACTTTTTCAAATCTATGGTTAAATTCTCCCCGACTGCAACAAGATCAATGTTTCACTTTATGTATGCAACACCATCAGGCATAAAGTAAATGCCAGTTAAGTGTGATTCCTATCTTAAGAAAACCATCGGGAACACAGAATGAAATATTTTCTCTGGCTGGCCAATATTCATGTGGGGATGAGAGGAAGGAAACAGAGTATGTGTAAACCAAAGTAAAACTCATTAAGCTTTTGGCATATATGGAATGTTATTTTAAGAACTCTGTCTTTCTTTTTTTCTTTCTAACATATTTTCCATATTTTTAGTTTAAGGTTGAGTTGTTCTGCTTTTCTTAATAGTGCTTTACAAGACTACNACAGAGTATGTGTAAACCAAAGTAAAACTCATTAAGCTTTTGGCATATATGGAATGTTATTTTAAGAACTCTGTCTTTCTTTTTTTCTTTCTAACATATTTTCCATATTTTTAGTTTAAGGTTGAGTTGTTCTGCTTTTCTTAATAATGCTTTACAAGACTACCCTAGTCTAGACTGAAAGTGACAGGCTATGTTTTTCAAAAGTAAAAGCACTACTGGACTAAGTAAGCAAAGATTTTTTCAAGCATGTGTTCTATCACATCTATCCATTTAGCTTATCCAGTCATCTTCCTTTCCTTCTTGCTTACTACGGCCTCCTGCTTAATATCCTCTGAGCATTTCATAGAATCATAGAAACATAGAATCACAGAATCATAGAATGGTTTGGGTTGGAAAGGACATTTAGAGATGATTGCATACAATCCCCCTACCATGGCCAGGGTCCTCTTTTTTATCCTTTTTAAAAATGGGTGTGACATTTTCCATTTTCAAGACACTGGGGACTTTACCTGACTGCCACGACTTTTCAAATATCATTAATAGTGGCTTATCATGAAGAGTGGCTTATCATGAAGAGTGGCTGTATCAACCAATTCCTTCAGGACCCTGGGATGCATCTGTTTGGGTCCGATGGACCTATGCATATTCATGTTCTTCAGGTGGTCTCGAATCTGATCTTCACTTAGGACGGGTGGGACTTTATTCCCGTAATCTCTGCCTTGAGGTTCAAGGGCTGGAGAGACTTGTACTCTTAGAAATATTTATCTTTCCAGAATGGGAGTATATTTCTACCTGCCAAATGCGTAGATGCCTGCATCTCAACATTATTTTAATCTAACAGTGATTTAATAAAGATTATCAGGTAATTTTTTGTCACAGGGACAATTAAACCAAAGTAATATGCATAATCAGACATTTTACTTTATTTATGCTTTTCCTCAGATACTTCAGAGAAGCCCTAGCTTCCTTAAAAGATTTTAGAAAGTTACCAGGAGCAAAGTTGCACTCCTCTGTACCACTTTTCATATCCTGCTAAGAGGACACTCAGTTCTTCCTGCTTATGAAGATTCAAAGAATATGGAAGTTTTTTACAGGCTTTGTAAGATCTGTATCCCTATTTCCTATGTGGTAGGTAGAGTTGGAAAAAATCCTTAGGCAAATATTTTATGCCTTACATTTTCTCCTATTATACAAATCTTCTCTGGATTGTCATGGGCTTTTGAGTAGAGGCTTTCCCCTCCCAGGAAATAAATCAGGGACTCTAAGAAATCTTAAATTCAGAAGAAAATACAGATTTCAGAGATAGCTAAAATTGGAGGTACAGCTGAATGTAGTACAGGGATATGTTGTCATACACTAGGAGAAAGACTAATAGGCATAGGCATAGAGTTCTATATGAAACTTAATAATACAATTTCTGTAGCAATGAATCATAGAATCATAGAATCATAGAATCATAGAATGGTAGGGGTTGGAAGGGACCTCTAGAGATCATCTAGTCCAACCCCCCTGCTAAAGCAGGTTAGCCTAGAGCAGGGTGCACAGGAATGCATCCAGGCGGGTTTTGAATATCTCCAGAGAAGGAGACTCCACAACCCCCCTGGGCAGCCTGTTCCAGTGCTCTGTCACCCTCACAGTAAAGAAGTTCCTCCTGATGTTCAGGTGGAACTTCCTGTGTTCCAGTTTGTGCCCATTGCCCCTTGTCCTGTCGCTGGGCACCAC
>VZSC01015894.1:230023-263122 GCA_013398225.1 Steatornis caripensis | reverse complement strand
CCTGCCTCCTTTGCTCGACTTCTTCCTCATGGGGATGCATTGATCCTGAGCTTGGAGGAAGCGGTTCTTGAATATTAACCTGCTCTCTCGGGCCCCTCTGCCTTCTAGAGCCCTAACCCAAGGGATTCCTCCTGAAAAGGTAAGTGGAATCCTATGTTTGGCACATTAGCAAATGAAAGTTTAGAATGTAAGAGCAAAATTAAAAGTGACAAACAAAATTTCCCAAACAAACCAGAAGCTGATTCAAAAATTTAGTATTCTTTGTCATTATGAAAATAATTTTGAGGGGTTTATTGTTTTGGATTTCTTCTTTCTCACCATTTTAAAGGCATCCTTTACTACTACTAAAACTAATTTTCCATACTAATCTGGAAAACTACTTTTTTTTCATAAGGTGACTGGTCCTCTTCTCCTTGATAGCAGACTGCTCTGAGGTTACATTTCCAATTTAAAAAATCATATATATCAAAGAGCTACTTATTAGCTTAAAAATATATAATTCATGTTATATCTCTGCAGCAAGTGAGTATACTAGCCTTTTTTTCTGAGCCAGTAAGAATTTTGTATTTGGGAAAAAAAAAAAGAAAACAAACAATCTGTTATATTGAATAGATTGAAGAATACAGCAAAGCTATTGTAGATTAGCTACACTAAGAGCTGGGTGTAGCCAATAGCAAGGAGTCATAATAAACTTATTTTTGAATCATCAAAATTCTATGATATAAGAAACACAACTTTATTTTCAACATGAACATTATCACACATGCCATTATATTCATACAGGGAAAAATCAGTGTCAGCTTCAAATCAAATATGTCTTCTTTTTATATCAGTTAGTGAAGTACTGTGTATTTTTATTTTATCAAAATAATATATAATTATATATTTTCTCCAAGATGTCTTATGATTGTGATGGCATTAATAAAATTCAAGTCTTCCATATAGAGCTGTAAAATCAGACTTGCAAAACAACAGAATGTGTATTAAGAACTGCATGCAAACCCCAAGTGTTTTACAATATCGTATCATACACGGCAGCCATGTTGCAGTTAGTTTAGACTCATGTGACCTAAAAAAAAAATGTTCTCTTTTAAAACCATGAGAAAGTTTATCTCATGTTTTAGGCAAACGGAAAGAAATGGCGCTGTGGCTAGTTTGATACTGAGGCATCCATACAGCTCAAATCCTCTAGGTCCTAAATCCAGTTGCACACTTACTCCCACTTGTTTTGACAGAACACAATAGGAGGAAAAGTTAATCTGACTTGTCTGCAATAAACCATTCTGGAATTTTTTTGCCCTCATAAGCCCAGTATGTGGTTCTTGGCTTCATTAATATTTTGATTTTCTACTCGTAGGTGTAGGCAGTTTTTGGTTACTCAAGGGGCACGTATACTGAGCAGTAGAAACCCCGCTACAGCCAAGAAGTAGTTCCACAGCTGCTTTATGGAGGCTTTCCAGATTGCATTAGTTTCATGCGTTTGTGGTAACTTTTTTCTGTTTATCATTATTACATCATATGCCATGGATGTTGATTCTCTGTTG
This sequence comes from Steatornis caripensis, assembly GCA_013398225.1. Lineage (NCBI taxonomy): Eukaryota > Metazoa > Chordata > Aves > Caprimulgiformes > Steatornithidae > Steatornis > Steatornis caripensis. The sequence goes on along the minus strand of VZSC01015894.1, from coordinate 261,578 downwards.
TCCAGAAGCACAGAATTTGAGGCAAAATTAACCCATAGAAAAGCAGTTATGAATTGTTTCTTCATCTTCAGCTGGAGCACTAAGTCCAGCAGTAACACTAACCTATCCTGCCTTTGAACTTACACAATATTTGTTTAAAGGAAAGACGGACATGAAACAAACGTTCCATAGGGTCTGAACAGTTTCTTTCTTAATAAATCTTAGCATTAGAAACTTGGAACTGAATTTCTCTGCCAGGTCCTGTATTGCGTGCGCTTGAATCAAAGATCTAGAGCTGAACAACCTCCCCTTCTCTCATCTTCTGGTAATCGAAATTCCCATTTAGGTGTTGATCCTCTTTCTCATTTATAATTCAGATCTCATTTCACTCCTTAAGCGACATCCCTGAAGTGTCAAATTTTAAAACTGAGTACATAAATTTCTACCCTAAATAAAATGCATATATACATCCATTATAAGCATAATGGATTAAGTAAACAAAAACATTTAATGCAAATTGAGGCTTGCAGTGCCTATCTGACATCTCTGACCAGCTCTACAGCAAATCTACAGCTCTGAGTCAGGTAAACAAGCTCTGTAAAATATGTGGGAAAATAAAGTTCTTAGTTGAATATAAACATACTCAGAAAACTGTTTAAGCTAGTCAGAGAAAATATAAACCTCCTTTGCTCTCCATATCCATAAGAATTTGATATTCTTAAAATAATTTTATCGCCAGGATTTGGACACCATATTCAACACTACAGGAAGAATATATGCAAGAATATCAAATGTAATTCCTCTCCTTCTGTGTGGTATCCCTGCTTTTTCTCCAAATACCCAAGGACTGAACTGAAATGAGGGCGAGGAAATTTAGCAAATTTAGGAAAAGATAATTTCTTTCTCATCTTCTTTCCTCTAGCCCTCCTTGTATTACTGCACACTCTCATACTTTTTTTAGTAAAGAAGTGGTTTAAATGTATGCAGCATGTGAGCGATGGTGGTTTAATTTCTTCCTGTTGCTGAGATCTGCATCCTTCTTGCAAGTGCCCTCACTTTCAGGCTAGTGGGCACTGTCCTCCTGCTCTTTTTGTTCTTTTGCACCATGTGTGACACGTTTCCAGTTCCAAATTAGTAGGGAGAGAAAAGGAAAGCCCGGTCACAAGAAAGAAATAGTCAAGAGGGAAAATGAATTTGCTTGCTTCATATCCTTTTTCTTCCCCAGATCTCAGCTTCTTGCTGTAATACATTTCACATCATCCATCACATCTAGGAACTTCATGACTCATTACCTCCACTTTCCAAAAGGTGATCCTCCAGGGATGTGCCTACTCAGGACACCTGGCCCACAGAAGAGGAAGGTAGAGTCAGGCTTTCCATCCACCGTAAGGCACAAGATTTCCAGATCCCAATATTTTACTTTGCATTCACAACTTTTCTCTATTCAACTATTTTTCTTTTTAAATCACAGGGAGAAGAAAGAAATTCTAACCAGTTCTAGATATTTTCAAATGGCGTGGTTATCTCAGAGTCATTAATTTAATTTTTTGTTAGTTAAAGTACCTTCAGCCTGTTATTTGAAACAGTTGGGTATTTACTGTTGACTTAATAATGCAATTTCCTGTAGTTTTTCATTACAATAAGCCTGAACAGTCAATGATACTGAGTTCATCATAAACCAGAACAGAGATTTGTAATCCAGCATTTTAAATCTTGACAACATATGTTCTTTGCTTGCTCTGATTGTTGTTTCGATAATAGAAGTTCCCCTAGAATCTAATTGTAAATGTAAGGAAAAAACAAACACAGGAAATGAACTTTGCAGGGATTTTGTTGCCAGTTCTCATTGTTTAAAAAGAGTGCTACTTCTTATAAATAAGTTTCACTCCAAACAAATTCCAGCCCTTAAGTAAAAACTGTCTGTGTATGTTGATGGAAGGTAGTTCAGGGAGCCCCTCATAAATGACATATTGACTGAATCTCAGCTCGTGTGTTCTAATGTGTTGGTTTCTCTTTTAACATCTAACTATTCTTTAAAAAAAGATGAAACATTAGGCAAACAATGAACAAAAATTTTGCACACATTTCTCTGCATGATTTCAGCTGGCTTTCCACGGGATACCACCTGAATCTCCAGACATGCTTTCTTTACTAAAGCACCTTCAGTACCGCTATTCCTTAATAACCCTGGCGCTTCCAGAAACTAATTGATTTTCTTTAATAGCCACCAGGTGGCAATCATGAACTTAGCCTGCTCCATCAACTCTTCTGAAGCAGCTACTGCAGGCTGACAATATGTTGTAAGCATAAAGCAGAAAAAGGTATCTCCATGGTGACTATTATACTGTGTTGTTTGTCATGGATGAAACCAGATGAAACCATGTTCATGCTTCTAAATTACATATTTCATCTCATTAAGCCCTGAGCAGCTAACCTTGAAAAAATATGTTCTGCTGAAAGATGCGCTTTGTCTCACAAAGAGCCTGTAGACAGGCTTATTACCTATGTGGTATCTTCAGCCTTACAGACAGCAACCATAGTGAAGATTCCTGCAAAAAATCTATATGGATTTTTAAATTGCTTTTTCTACTCAAGTAAAATACCTAATTTAATGATAATTCAGCCTAAAGTACTTGTTTTTCTCTGTTTTCTATCAGGCCTTTGAATGAGGCATTGAGGAGCTGTGGCGGGCAGAGGAAGAGGTTCTGCGCTTTCCCTCTTCTGGCCTTTAAAGAGCTGAGCGTCCTACAATTGCAGCTCGGTTTTCAACATCATCATAACACTCTGAAAAGTAAGGACGGAAAGCTCTGGTCCATATACATGTTTCATTGTGAACACTACAATTGAGCTTTATCTAAAGATTAGCAGATTTTTTTTCCCCCGAAGTGTTTCAGATCCTAAACCTCACTGACTTTTAGGAGGAAAAGGTATTTGGACCAAAAGAAAAACTCACCTCACCTTTATTTAACTTTGTTTTTCTTCCAGGTCTATTGTGTATAGATCTTTTCCTACAGATCTTTCGGTCTTAATTCTCATCCCTTTGGACTCACTTGAAAGTGTCTTATGTTTAGTTTCAGTTCAGCTAACAGGAAAACAAAACAACAAAATAGAGTTGTAAAGGACACACTGATTTTACCTAAGATGATGGAATTATGGATTTTGATTATGCCACGTTATTTTCTCTAAAAAAAAAAAAAAAGAAATGGCAGAAAGCAAAAAGATTTAAAAAACAGATGATGAAAATAAATAGAAACAATAAGAATGTCTGGAAAAGTCGAATAATTTGAAATAGTAAGGGAAATCAGAGGAAAAAAGAAGCAGAATAAGAATTGTTGGAAGCCACTTACGTCATATACAGGAAAAAAATCCATCCTCCAATAGTCTTGAGGGGCATCAGGTTTAAAGCATGGAAATAAGACACTTTTGTAGTCAGTGTCGTATTTGCTGGTGAAAGTCACTTTCAGAAGCATCGGTGTTAACAGGATGTGAAAAAAATAGTAATAGTGAGACCGTCTCAATCTATACGAGATAGCATAAAGATAAGACAGAAACTTATAGATTGATACCATCTACGAGTTAGTTATTTAACATTTTGTCGTTTAAGTGTTCTTTAATATCTTTCTGGAGCATTTGTTAGGTACAAGGTAGAAAACTGGTAGCCCCAATTGTGTGATTTGATGTAGAAATTCCTGTGATCGTGCAGTTTGTTGTTTCCTTTGGCTTTTTACTGCCCTCCAGCATACACACTGTCTTGTGTCTTGTCCCTGGGCAAACCCAAATTTCCGAAGTGAAGTACATTTCCATTACAATTTTAACTTCCCTTCTGTCATTCAAAGATAAACTAAACTTCACTGCTTGCAGTCAAATTTAGAACAAGTACAAATGTTTACTATTACTCCTTGGAAAAACGTAATCATCATTTCTGATTTTAAAAATATATAGAGACTCTAGTTGTGCAGTTACCGTAACAAACACAAAGCCTCTGTAGATTTGTAAAGCCACGGCATTTTTCCCTGCTGATGGCTTGTGTATTCTCCGCCGGAGTCGTCAGATGGCACTGCGGTGACACTAGTCAAAGAAACCAGCCTCTTATTTCTGGTTTTGTCAGAAACCATCATTTCAGTTCAACATTACAAAGTCAAAGCATAATTACCACTAATGCTCCCCCTCTCTTGAGCAATGCCATCAGGGTATATCCTGCAAATGAATGGAAACTGTTAATTATAATTATATTAGACATCCATATTGTGCATTTCAGCAGTGCTGGTGTCATCTTTGGATCTTTGTTTATCATTACACAGGAGATATTAAAGTAAAAGGATGCAGACCACAGCGAAAACACTCCTTTATACTATGAAAATTATGCATCCTATTTCACTAACAGCTCAGCCCAATAACTTGAAAACGCTTCTAATTGGATTATTCCATACCCATACTTTACACGTATGTCACAAAAAAGAGGATGTTTGATTACTTTTCTTTTTTTTAGATTGTTTGTAATCTAATTAATATGTTTGTTTTAATTTAAAAAGCAATAATATTTTGTATTCATTTTGCCTTGAAACATATATCTTCATTTTCAGTCCAGCCTCCAGGGAGCTATATAATATGTGTACAGCACAAAATCCTGTCTCAGAAGAAACTGGGGAATAGCATGTACTTTCTTAGCTCTTCAACCTCTCTTCACACCAATTTTCCTAGCTCTGTTTTCCCCTTCACAAAAACCCTAGTTTATTCTTAGTTTCCTGACCTTTCCAGAAAAGACCTGTCATCTTTCACTTAGCATTTTATTTAGCCTGCATTCCACAACCTGTCTGGTGCATCTCCCTGAAATTTTTCAGCTGCACTCACTACCGATTGCTGCACTGACTCTGCAGGTGTGTTCTCTATACAAACTTCTGCTGATTCTTCCCAGAACTTGCCTGAACTTAGTATCGGGAAAGTATTGCTTTAAGTACCCACAAACACATTCATTTGTACCACTTTACACCTGTTTGGCTAAACTGCAATGACACCCTCTACAGTGGTGATGCAATTGTATTGGTGTAAAAGACCTTCTGCTGGTTGTAAATGTACATCTTCTTCTAGCTACAGCTGGGCTGAGTAAGATGTTACTGCCTGCAGCAGATCCTCACTTACGTCCTAGCAACCACTTCTACCAGTTTTATCTCAATCTGAAGAATCAGCTGAGGAGCTCATCCAATTGCTGAAANAGACCTTCTGCTGGTTGTAAATGTACATCTTCTTCTAGCTACAGCTGGGCTGAGTAAGATGTTACTGCCTGCAGCAGATCCTCACTTACGTCCTAGCAACCACTTCTACCAGTTTTATCTCAATCTGAAGAATCAGCTGAGAAGCTCATCCAATTGTTGAAATGTTTCATTGAAAATGAAAGAAATCTGCAATGAATTGCTCATCAATTCAAACTGATTAAACTACTAAGCGCAACTTTTCCCTAATCAGACCACGATCATGAACTACTAAAGAGCTATCTCACAAAAGTGCAAAGTACAGGGGCCAGGACTCAGCTTTTGCCTCATGGTAACAAACACAAGATCTCTGTTCAAAAAACCTTTTGCCATCCTGAATCATACTGCTAAACAAGTGCCCACTCTTAGCCATTTCAGAAGGATGTCTGAGCAACACAAAGATATCTCTCCTTGAAAGGAAATTCCTTGGTATAATTCTTTTTGGACAAATACATTTGGCTTAATTATTTGTGGTACAACTTTCCAACCTTCCTCAAATCTAAGCTGTCCTACTGCCAGGATTTCTACCATGTGGCCAGTAGTCTGGAAGCTCTAGGAGCTGCCAGGCAAGCAGAGGTCCTCAGGGCTCCTGGTGGCCTGGGTACACAGCAGGGAACCTGGAAGGTGTCACTGGAGGCAGCATTCCTTGGCCTCCCTGGGCCAGCACTGCAGGAGCTTGCCACAGGGAATGCCAAAGAAGCAGAAAGCCAATTGCTAATCAGACAGATTTTTTTATCAGAAACCTTTCTGCATCCATTTGGGAAATTAGAAGAATTTGACATGTTTTGGTGGAACATTTGAAATGTTGTTGAATGTGCATTTCCCAGGGGAAGGTTTCCAGACAGCTGTCATAAATTCTGGCCAAGAGAGATAAACAAACAAACTGAAGACACCATAACCATTCTCTTCTTTGCATTAATGCCTCAGAAGCTCATTTGCAATAAAATCCTTTGAGTGCGTTCACTTTATCTGAACTTGGAGACAATTATGTTAACATTTTGCCACTCTTCAGATAGAAAATATCTTCCAGAAGAACTGATAGAGATTTTGCATGAATATATGATGAATTTCACTTAGTTCATCTGCAACATCCAGGCAGATAATATCTATTCTCCACCTTTAGCAATTATTATTATTATAAGCAATTATTAGATCAATGTTCACATTGCTGCATATTCAGAGTCAGCTCCCACGTCCTTCCTATGTCTCAGAGGCATATACACATACAACTTCATGCGTGAAACTCTTGAGAAAGCAGATTAGGGAATAGAAATGGCCATGGTGTATTTATGACTGATCACTATGGAGGATCTTAACTCTAGCATCTTAAAAGTAGGTATCATGGCCTGACATAGTCATCCAAGGTTGCCTATGGAGAGAACTAGAAACCTGAGTGACTCACCTCACCCTAATATTCCCAAGATAGGAACAAGAAGAGAGGTCAGAAAAGCTGTGGTCTAAGAATGCCTATTACTCTTTGTTGACTATAAACATAGCTTGAATGTGTAGGTCAAACCTGGACATATAACTTTGGGGCATTTAAAGTTAGTTGAAGCTTGCCCCAGTCCGTAGTCCTCATAGATACAATAAAGGTCTCTCTCTTATCCAAAATCATTTCATTCAAACTATTAGAAGGAACTGTTGGCTCTATCTGAACCTGTCAAATATGTCGGTGTTGATCTCTTTGACCTCAGTTGAACTTCTTTATCAAAAGCTGGTAACATAGTGTCACATGAACATATTATTTCACAAACGCATTCTGCACGTGTTTCCATTTAAAGTCAAGATTCAGTCCAAAGGTTTTTGTTCTCTTATTCAAAGCTGTCCAGGAAAGAGTGACCTAAGGCAATTTCATTTAATTAGAGTGACCATTGTTTACTTGCCCATGAAAACCTTAGTAGGAAGACAACCGAAAGCAAGAAATAAGTTCACACTGAACTCATCATAGGAAAGATATCTTATCTGTATGGTATCTTCATGGTCAGGTCAGGAGGTTATTGGAGCTCCCAGTCAACCCCACAGGTCCTTATAGCTTCGCTGCAACATTTTATGTGACTCTCTGTGGTATGTATGCATATACAGAAATCTGTATTTGAAAGTCAAGGCAATAAGATATTACTAGATGTAATTCATTCCAGTACACACACAAATCTCATGTTTTTATTATTCCCAGTAATCTCACACTTTAAAAAACAGGCATTCAAAATTTTTATTTATTTCAACACACAAAGAATTTTAAAATAATCCTTATCTCTCTTCAGTTGTATAGGAACCAGAAAGACTATAATTAGTGGTATGTGTGCTAAAATCTTGTGATCTTTTCAGACTATAGTGTGCTTGAGGTTGGGTGGACAAAGAGAAATAAAGAAAGAGAAAGAGAGAGTAAGTATGTAGTATTATAATTGTGGTTTTAAGAAAAAAGCAGCAGGAAAAACATAAATTAATGGACATTCAGCACTCCAAGGACTTAAAGCACAAAAAGCCACATACAAGTACACTGCAGATAATTCGATGGGTATCTGCTTAGATCAGATCACTATTTAGGTCATATGGTTTCTCTAACATAATCCAACAGAAAAAGAAGGATTCCATATAAAGAAGGAAGGGTAAGTAGATGTAATGCCATCAACGATCTTGAAACTGAAGAGCTGAATTTGGAGTGATTATTACACATATTTCATTTATCCTTTCTTCACTATATTGTTTTATTTCACACATTTCATCTATATTTTTTAAATGGGAAATACATCTTACCATTTTTTTTTTTCATTTAGTAGTGCACATTTGAAAGGCAGAATAATAAAGTAGAAAAATACACCTTTTATTTTCTTTATTTGAAATCTTCTCAGTATTTCCTCATTTTACTTTATGCCCTAGTTACTCTCCTGTAGGCCTACTGCAAATCTGTTGTAAAGAGATGTATTTCACTGTCAAAATAAGAGCCTAAACTCGGAGAAGGCAGGGATTTAAGGTACTCCACAGTGCACTTCTGGGAAGCTACTACATGAGTACTACTAAAGAAGCTGTATTTGTGAATACTATTGTGATGCACGTAAGGACATGGATCTACCAGATCTGGTCCAGCATGCCTTGGTCTTGCTTTAGCTCTCCTGCAGCCTAGAGATCCCACAATTACACGGGTGATCCAATTGAAAACACACTGAAAATGTCCTCCATTCCCCTACAAATGGTACATCAGCTCCTTTAGTCAGCTCCAGTATTAAACAAGCAGTTTGGATACTGATCCTGAATGTCAAATTTCTGTTAGATACTGTAAAAGCCAGGTGCTCCAACTTAGGACAATGCTAAGTTTTCCCTGTGCATCTAGTCTTCCATATTTAAGATTAATAAAACAAAAGGTTCTTACAGATCAGAAAGAAAGCCAAACAGAAATTGGCTCTTGAAAGAGGTTTCAAATCTCTTTGGAGATTGGTTGTGATTAGGCAATTCAAGAGTGCATGTGTGTATGTACGTTTGGTTAGTGGGCTACACCACGGTTTAAAATTCCACTTCAAGTAGATCCTATCATGACTATGAACATGAGCATGAACAAGATGAATATGGTAAACACATTTGAATAAAGCTGCTGTCTCTCCTTGTTCCATAGCTTCTCTTTTTACTCAGGAGTCTCCCATTCCTCGTAGTTTCTAATTTGTCCATGACTGCTACTGTTGATCAGCCCCTCTAGTCCAGATTACCTCTACTGCTGCAAGACCTCTCAAGAAACCCTCTTTTCTAGTTCCCAGTGTATTTGTGTTAGACAATATAATGAGGTATATTGTAGTAAACAATATAACCAGAATAACCGAGTAATTGGAGATGGAGTTAGGAGAAAAGGTTGCTTTAATGCTCTTACATTTTAAACAGACAGAGCTGTTTGGGTTTTTTTTTGTTTTAATCACTCCCCTGAATTTCCAGAGCCTTCCTCCCTTCATCTGATTAGCTGGGTAATTTAATTTAATGGTGACAAAAAAAATCCAATTGGTGATGCTTTGTTCACCTGATTGTATTTTTCAGTGTAAAATGAAACTAACTCACTGAAGAGCTGTGGGAGAGAGTATAGGGCAGGCAGAATGCAGAAGTTTAAAAGCTGTCTTTATTTTTTCATTCTTCCACTTCAAACACTAAGTAGTTCCCAGTTGTATTTGTCAAGATAAAATAAAACTGACAAGATGGCAGAGTGAGAGAAATAAAGCTGGACACATGTGAAGAAGACAATCATCAGAAAGAGAATTCAGAATGGACAAAAAAGTGATCATGGAATAAAAAGACTTATTCTCTTAAAATACAAAATAAAAAGAAAAAAATGCCCTTTCCTTACAAATGCATTGGACTTTGCAAGTTAGTGTTTAATAAAACTCTCTCAAGACTAAAAATCAGAGTCAAAGATTCTTCAAAATCTTTTGTATTGCTACTAGCAACTGATTTCTGGATTTGAACCTCAGGGCTTTATGGACTCTACAATAATGAAAAAAAGTGGTACAGTCTAAAGTCAAATATAACTCTCAAATTTCATTTTTTTAAATAAGCAGACAAAAAAAATGGATAGTCTATTATAATAAAGATAAGGCCATGCCCCTCCAAACACCCAGGTATAGGCAGAGACAGCAGATCAGCACAAAGACAAATGCAAATACTGACTGAATGTCAAGTTTAGTTTTGTATATGAGTCAGGGACAGGTCTTCAACACCAGCTAAATGGAAGCAACTGATGACAGAGGGTGAGGAGTAGTGAAGAACAGCTGCCTAACCATTAAGCTTATACTGTAAAATTAGCCAACCCATCTGTCAAGCTCTGAGCCTAGAGTCTTTCAGGAAGAAAGGTTGAGGCCTCTGCACCTATAAGAAGCCTGACAGCTTGAAAATGGGGTGAGTTAACTCCTTATGAATGTGTAATGCCTAATAGAAATATACTTGGTCACGCAACAGAGGTATGAAGCAAGCAAGGGTGCACGTTGACCAATGTTGTTGCAAAGGCTGATGTCCTGGTTTGGGATAGGACAGAATAAATTTTCCTTTAGTTATTTTACTTTTTAACTAAGTCTCTTCTGAGAAGCTGCAGTCTTTGACATTAACTGCATGTTTTTCAGACAGTAGCTGCTTCTAGCAGTGATAAGGCCCAATGTTTATAGTTAGTGCTGGAACATCAGTAGGAATGGTATGCAGAAAGGCTCTTGCTTGCAGTTATTCCTATGGAAACCAAGGTCAATGCTTGCTTCTGCTAACTTTCTTATGTGCTGGAAATGAAAGAGCAGAGAAGTGGTCACACTTGTGACCCTCCGGTGGCGAGGAGCAGGTTGGAGAGATGACCCAATCGTTCCAATTTCAGTATATGTGCTGCCAAAGTGAGCAGCATCAGAGAGACTCTAAAACACAGAGTTTTCTTGGATTGAATAGGCTGGCAAAGAGTCAATGGGTAGAAAAGGATGTTTCTCCTTTGCTAATTTAACATGCACCTAATGTTTTTACTGCTGTTACACAAGGCAAGTTGTGATTTACCTCCTAACTTCCTCTAGTGCTATGTCTGCTCTTCTGGGAGTGAGCAGCAGGAAGTGACATTGTCCCATGTTGGACACTGATCTCAAAAAGCAATGAGATCATATTCATTTCTGGAAGAAATGTCTATCAAGACCAGACAGGCCCAATTCTCCATCTGTCTTGAAAATACCTTTAGCAACAAGTTGCCAAAATGGACAAGGCATACAAAGGGAACATCAACACATAACTAACTTATTCTTTCTGCTGCTGGCAAGAGTCAGAGACCAAATTCTGGCCTTGCTGAAATTTCGGTCTGATTTAAGATGTCCATCCTTATATATACATATAACAGCTCAAGTCTCAAGACAATGTGATTACTTTAAGCCCAGGAATATGTTCAATAACTTAAAGAGATGTCCTTACTATTGCCTTAATATTATGATTCTTATTTCCTCTAGTGAGTCAGGACAACAAGGGTTCCACCTCTAGAGATATTTTGTATGGGAATACAGAATTTTAAAAAATATTCCTTAAAAAGCAGAAAGATAATATCAAGTATGACTGTTTACAATAACTTTCTTGGATCCTTAAATAGCTGTTGTTTGGAGTTTTTTAATGTCATTCCCTCCACAGCAGAGACTGTCACTGCTTACCAATTAAGTTCTGTTATCCTGAAACATGTAGGTTTCACTGATCCGCATTTAAGATGCGGATTCAATCACTGTCACTGTTTGTCTGAAGAGGCATATTTTATTCCTCTGTTGTTTATCTCAGCAAAGAATTCTTCTAGAAAAAAGAAAGTAGCAGCATAAATACAAATTTTACAATACCATAGTTTCTAGAAGAAAACTTCTGGAAAGAGCCTTCAGAGTTTGTATTCCAGCAAGTATAAAGATCATGGGCATGTATTAGAGCAGTGCAGAATACATGTATTTCTTATGAACAGATACAAATACTGAGTAACACATACCACTTAATACATCCTTAGGTAATGTACAATATCTAATTTAGCATTGTTTCTCTTTTCATATGGATGCTGCAATGTCCTTAGTTAGCTTCATCAGGTTATGAGAATTAAACATTTGTAAATAAATACAGTAGGTTCCAATCCTCATTTCTTAACCTCTCATAACACTCATTTAGATTCCAGCTGAAGAATTCTCCATTAGTCATGAGAAGTAATAGGCTTATAAATTCATTAATTTTGATTTTTTTTTTCCTAGCAAGTTAATAAACACAGTTTTCAGTTAGCTTCCTGTCTTTCTCTAAGCAGATAGGAAAGAGCTGGTTCCATTACAGTTTGTCTCAATATAATCCCTCGCTGTTACGAGAAGTGGAAAATGCAATTAAATGCACTTCTGAAACCTTTCCCTAGAGTGCTGTTTACAATATTGCGTGCATTAACCAGTCCATGTGAGGTGACGCATCTGCTCTTCCATGCCTGTGTTAGCTTTAAGAAACTTTTTTTAAAAAAATTTTTTTACTCAAAGAACAGAAATACCTTTCTCCCCAAACAAACAATAATAAAAACAGCCCCCACCTTTTAGTAAAAAAAGACGTTTATCAAGAAGTGGTAGTGTTGTACATGGATTCCTGGCAGGTTTACAAGCAGACTGCTGTCAAATGAGTCTGAATTTTTGTTCTCCTGTTGGTTTTTCCCTCCCACATTACCAAGAGGGCTGTAAACTTCCAGAAAGGCTTTAGCTGACCCCATACAAATTTCATATACTTGCAATTTTTCCTATCTGTTTATTCATTCTAAGCAACAAAAAGAAAGCTGATAGCTATGACATTAGATATGCTCCAAATATGTTATCTCCCCACGCAAACTGTGTCTAGATAAGCAAGGTGGGACAAATCTGTATCCCCTTATATCTGTATGCTTCTACATCCAAGATCATCATCTAAACTCTCTTTTTAGTTAGTGGGGGGATAAAACAGGGATTTTTAACGATTGGCTCATCTGACTTGTTCCAAGACTTGTACCTTAATATGAGATGAACTACCAATATTTGTTGAAGAGTTACCCTCTTAAATTGTCCTATGTTTGCAACCATGCAGTTAAGGCTCCAAAATCACTAGTTGTTTTTGAAAGTATTAGCCTTCTAATTGAAGAATGACAGAAAACACTGATTTGGCTTTCTATTAAGGTAAAAACAGTTGCTCAAATAACTTTTCTAACACCAGAGGAAGTGAGAATAATCGCAACAATAAAAGATTGCATACAATTAATAAAGTTAAAGAAGAAAAAGAAAAAAATCCTCATCAGGAAAGCATCACAAATGGTCTAGTACACTGCTGTTAACTTTCTAGAAGAATCTTCATCAAAGGTTCTTAAAAAAGAAAAATCCTAATTTTCTTCTAGTATAAGAAATGCTCTTACAGACTGGCAAGTGGTCTATAAGTAGGAAGCAAAGGACAGGAAGACACATTCAGTTTCTAGAACAATGGCATATATAAGCAGCTTTACTCCAAACATGGCCTAGCATGTCTACAACCTGAAATAAATATTCTGGAAACAAAATAATTATGTGTAAAAGTTGCAGACGACAAAAAATAATTTCAAAACTTGGCTATAAAATTTACAGTGAAAAATCCAAGAAGATTTTGTAATATATGGGGAAGTAGTTAGCAAAACACCACCAGAAATTCAGTGTCACTGAGCAGAAAATGCCTTGTGGAAAAATATAAGCATAAAAATATCTTTGTAATTGCAAGCTCTGAGTTTACTATTACCACACAGAAAAGCATAACAGTGTCATAGTATATCGCTCTGAAAAATATCAACCCAGTAGACAGAAGCAGTGAGGAAAAATGACAGAACATAAAGAATTATGAAGGAAGGAACTGGAAACAAAGTAGAATTTTTACTGTCTATGTCTATAGGTAGTATATGTCTATACTATATTATGCTATTGTATAAATTTATGATAAGTTCCCATCAATAAATACTGCATTAAATTCTTGTTGCTCTCTCTCAGAAACTTACAGAGAAACTGGAAAAGATATAGATAATGGAGACAACATATTGGCAGAGATTAGGAAGAGTAGGTGTCTTTTGCTTAAAAAAAAACAACACAGAAGTTATGGAGTAGATACCAGTTAAATCATGCCAAATAAATGGCAAGGAAAAATAACTAAGGAATAACTGTTCACTGTTCCTCACCATACAAAATTAGAAGAGCACCTACTGATATCATCATACAGAATTTGTCACAGGAAAGAAACAACTTTTCACAGCGCAAACAAGTTGTAGAGCTCATTTTAGGAGAGGGTGGTGAAAATCATAGAATCATAGATTTGTTTGGGTAGGAAGGGACCTTAAAGATCACCTATTTGCAACCCCCACTGCCATGGGCAGGGACAGCTTCCACTAGACCAGGTTGCTGTTTTCTTACATATTTTTCTCGAACATCTACTACTGATCATCACTAGAGACAAGATACTGGGCTTCCTAGACTCAGGTTCCCGTTAGTAGAGTCATTCTCATGTCCTAAAAAATAAATGTAAAATGTTTAGAACTTAGGTGATACCTAACAATAGTTAAGAACAAAAGTTAAGAATAGTGTATTATTTAAAAATTATACTCTCAGTCTCCTCATCCAAATGAAGTTTTTGCCTCATTCTAGTTGGCTGGCTAGCTCCCAGAAAAATGTTGTCATGAATCAAAAATTTCATTTCGTACTGGAAGAGGAAGTGCTTTCTTGAAAAATACATATTTACTCTAAAATGTTAGAACTACTTTTTCAGCAAGATTCTTTTACTCCAATCTTTAAATTCTTAGGGCTAATATGTTTCTTTGACTGCAGCTTGTTTTGTAGCTGAAAGTGGAATGAGGAAAAATGTAGAAAATTTAAAACTGTTCATATTTTATACTCCAGGTTTCTAGTTTTTGTGATGAAATCTGAAGGTTGGATGTTTTATCTATATAGTGACAGTTTACTTTTCTGAAGGTGTAATTGTAAGGCACAAGCAAATGGTGCAGATCAGTGTCTGCTATTTTGCACTCACTCCAACATAAATTTAAATTAAACAATATAAATTTTTAAATTTAAATGAGGTCAAGTTGTAATCATGTGGGATCTCATACTGGCTTCCAGGAAGAGACGTAGTGGTCATTCCTTTTTGTTTTGTTTTGTTTTGTTTTACGATATAGGAATACACATGCCTGGTCTGACAGACATTTACTATCTGCTTATATTTATCTTTGGTCCTTGTTTGGGTTAGGTTGCCAAGCAACTTGTATAGTCCACTTGATAGATTTTTTTATAGATTCAGGGTCACAGAGAGATATTTAATCCCTGACTGTTACAAGAAGTGGATAAAAGATATTAAATTTATTTCTAAAGTCTTCCATACCCTTTTGGAATGAGATGGAGGATTTTTGAAACAGTCTAAGTGAGCGAAGCTTCTGATCTAGTAGTAGGTAAATATGAAATAAAGGAAAAATCATACTGTACATATTTTTTCCCTGAAGGGATCCATATGCACAAAATTTTTGCCTTGAAATAACCGTGTAAAGCTCATTTTTGCTCTCTTTTCTGGCATATCATGTCCCTTGATCCATGAAATGTAACAGGGAATTAGGAAGACTGTTCAGGAGGAGGGTTTCTGTGAATGCTTAAGTGTGCTTTCAGGTTTTTCTGCTTTTTAGCCCAGACTTCCTATATGTGTGTGTCTGTTCTGGTGTTAAGAGTGCAGAAGAAAAAATGATCTGCTATGACAATGCCAGTAAATTCAAAGTATTTTCTGTCTTCTAAATTTCTAATGTCCTTTCTGTGTTATAAATTGTTTCAAAATTTTGAGAGAGGTTGGAATACAAGCCTTCACAACAGTAAGCTAGTACTGTATCATAAATTGGATGGGAAATGGCACCACAAAAGACACCCCCACAAGGAAAGGAAACTGTACAATTTTAAACTATTGCAAGCATCAGATCGGTAGGAAGTTTTCAGAAAAAATAATTTTGGGTGTGTAGAAAATGAAAGCACGGCAGGGCTATCCATCCTCCTGGCATTTGAGAAAAATCTTGCAATATATAGTTCAATTCCCTTCCAGTTGTTCAGCTGTCTGTATCATTAACCCCACAGCCAAGAAAGTAAACATACCAGCAGTTCTAGGACTGCCATTCAGCGCCACTAGGAATTCAAACTCATGTCCCTACAATTATCTCCACTGCTAATGATTTGAAAGAGGAATGTTTTTACAAGTTTGCGTTGCTAGGGTTTGAAGGGAGGAGCATTGGTTGTCTTTAACTTGTTTGACAGGACTGGACTCAGTTTTGTTCCTTTGCTAGCAACTCTTGCATCTACATTTGATGGGTTTGATTTTATGTTTTATTCTTTAGCAGACTAAAAGCAGGCAGTTTGTTTTCCTTCTGTTTCTGTGTGTCTTTGTGCAGTGTACCTTTCAGGGTTCTTTGGTTTCCCTGTTTTTATCACAAGATAAAACAGTCATAAGAGCGTGTTGATTGCTGTACAGAAAGAGGAAGCTTATAACACAGCTTTTTCTACAGGAAACATTGTTTGAATAAGGATTAATTGACTCAATCTGTCAACATTTTGGCAAGTGAAAAAAAAAAAAAGAGTAAAGAATACCTCATCATTCCTGTATAATAAAAGACCAGAGGGACTCATTTGTTTGGGATCAAGAGATCCTGGATATAGGTATTTACTCTGCAGATTGCTGTTGTCTATTGAGCAAGAAATCATACACCGATTGTCTCACATCCTATTTTGGAATTATTCCTACAAATAAGGTTAAATATGCTCTAGGGATGTTTGTCAGATCACCACCTTGTTACTCTGTGCAAATTATTCCAGCTGCTGTTACTGAATGAATTCTTTGTATGGCTAATGAGATATCATGAAAAGACTAGGGAGGATGTAAGAAAAAAAGAACAACCAAACATCTTGCTTTCCTTGCTACATTTTGTTTGGTGTGTGGACATTTCCTGGTCACTCTGTCTGTATTAGCCCGAAGCCTGACTCTTAAGGCAGTTTCCTGAAGCACGAAACTGTCAGGCTTGAGGCCACCTCTTTCTCTATTACCACGGGACTATTGTAACCTCTTGGTAATTAAATTGAGGACAAATTAATATTTTCTGGAGACATTTTAAAAGGCTGTGGCAACTGCAAAGAGATTCTTTGTGGAACTCAATCTTACAGGTGTACAGCAGTCATGCCCAGAAATGCCCCACAGGACGCTCACGCAGAACAGTATCTTCCTTCTGAATTCCTGTCTTAGGCAGGAATTACAAGTGCAGACACACATATAGTAGTTCCCTACATTGAGTATTTTAATGTAAAAAGTAAGGTATCTTCATAATTAGTCATGAGTAGAGCCAGATTTTGCAGGATCTCCAGTCTCTGTTTTGATGCGTAGCTCTTTGACTGAGTCAGAGTTTAAAGTTTAGATGCATTACAACTAACATTAGTTGGTTAAATTCTTGTCATTTAGCTTCCACAATCAGTGGTGAAAGGCAGGTAACCCTCTCCAGAAAAACAATTAATATGATTCTAAATTAAGCAGGATGCATTATTTTCTGGAAACAGTTATTTCTCTCCCCTAGTTAGAGAGGAAGCCAATACCTCTCAGCTTAGAAACCTTGCTCTTGGATGACTAAAATTCAGACATGAGACCCACCACAGAGAAGTTCTTTGGATTGGACTTGAGACAGTAAAATGTATATTTTATCAGTATATTCTATCAAGTACATAAACTTGATAAGGACATGAAAATTGTCACCATCTCAACATTTTGTGATTTTGACAACTTCTTGCAGGTTGTGCTCATTCCAGTCTGTGAACATCTAATGCAGATCAGAAGTTTAAATCTGGAAATATAGGTGCAAAGCAAATTCCCATTGAATTTTTAGTCTAACTAAAAAAAGAGACATTTTTACAGTGTATTTAGAATTCAGTTCTCTTGATAATCATGTTTCTGTTTTATAGGTGTGTCAAGCCCTAAGCTTTTCACATGAGCTGGTTGCATAGTTATTGAACATGATTTCTGAATGTGGAGAGGTTCACCAGTGTGAAGGCTCTCTTGAAAGTGGTCTTAGCCACTCAGGTAATGGGAGAAGAAGGATTGTGTACCTGAGTGACATGCATTGTGGTACATCTGGAGGTCCTGATTCCATGTGTGCTAAAACTCCCTTCCCACCAAATCACTCTGGATTTCTTCTCTGACACAGTCAGGCCACATGGAAGTTGTTGAAGAGAAGAATGTTCACAGAGTATTTCACCTCAAATGGCAAATACATGCACAAAGGGCTTTACAAGTATGCCTGTGTGAACATGGGAGTTTAGATACAGCTATTAACTATCATGAGGGATATTCCCATCTTATCTTCCAGTTTTTAAGTACCTGTTTCACTTCTACTTTTCACCTCTTTTTCATCTTCCTGTGAATTTCTTAAAGCAATCTCCCTTGAGTTTCACCACCTTCCTTTCTTTGCTCTTTGTAAAGGTGATCCTTTGTACTTCTTTCTCTAGTGCTTTGGCTTTTCTTCCACCTCAAGCATTTTTACAAACTGCTGCCCTCCATAGAGGCTGCTAAACAGACAGTGTTATTATTGGGTGGCAGAAAATTGAGGAATGATGTGAAATGCGTAGAATCCGTTATTTTATACTGCCCATGACTTTCCAGTGATCTTGACTAGAGCTTCCAATGACAAAAATGCTGTGATTACTCATGCTGCTTTTTTAGGGAAGGAGGATTTCTGGGGCTATATAGCATCCTTTTTTGACTAAGTTATCACACGGCTTTAAAAACACAAATAATTCACTATCTGCATAATACTTGTGGGTGTTTTAGCATAGACCAGTTAATTTTCACAACCATTCTGAATTGCACAGTATGGATTGCAAGACATTAGAAGCTACTTCCTATCTGATGTCACTTTGAGGTAAGCAGTCGTTGCAAATAGCTGTTCCATAATTACGTTTTTGATAGTGAAATTGTCTAACAGTGTAGCACTTAACTCACACACTAAGGCAAACTGGGGGAAAAAATGGAGAAAAGAGCTAAGAACTTTCCTCAAACCTTTACAAATGAGGATGGAAAGATAAATAGTCCACATCTGGTGGTACCTGTCTTTTGGGTATGCGTTGATGGGATCCAGCCTCATCTCTCACATTGAACTTCATTCAGCCAGTGAAGGTCTACAAGGGGGATCCAATTTCACAGTTGGTTTAAGTCAGCTTAAGAGTAAGTAGTCACACGTCCTGCCCTTGGTTATATCTTCCGACCCCTTTTCTTATACTACTGCTAACACTCATGAGGCTACATTTTTAGCTGAACAGGGATCTGATACGGTTGCAAATTTCACATGCGCACACACACATATGGATGCAGACAGATATTTTTGGTAGGGGTAATCTTCAGCTGGATCAGTCGTCTTATCTGGCTGACCACACAAACACTTAAGAAAAAGACCAAGAATGACGAAGCAGAAAGAAACTCCCCTTGATTGTCACAGGACAGAAGTGAACATTGCGCACTCGGTTATTCCACAAATATACAACAATAGTAACTATCACTACTAGCTACTTTGATAATAACTCCTGTATGGTCTTCTAGCACTGAATCCTGTGTAGTATGTATCATTTAGGCAGTTAAAATAGCATGACTCTGACTTACAGGAAAAAGATGACACTGTGCTCTTTCTTCTTACTTGTCAGGTTCAGTGAAGGTTTTTGTCACTATTATTATCATAATTTTTGAGAAACAGTGGAAGATTTGCAATCAAAGAATGCACAAAAACGTGACAGCAAGGCAGACTTTGCCCTAAAGATCTCTCAGTTCAGTGAAAGGACTACTGTTCCTTTAGTGTGTGTTTAATAAAATAAGAGACAGAGAAGAGGATCTTTGCATAAGAACCATTTTAATGATTCCAATTATTTATTTCTATGAATAAGTGGTATGCCACATTAACACCAAAACATAATTCAGTGCATCATGAGTAATAGAAGTCCATTTTTTTTTTTAACATCATTAACTAAGCTCATTGTTCTTTGTAGGAATGAGCTTTTATACTTAGGAACAAATCCTAGCAGAAATGCAAATGTACATGCTGATTACAGCTGATTCCACACATATCGATGTGTATATATATATATACATATACAAGTACATACAGACATATGTATATGAGTTTTCAGTTCAATCAACTTAGCTGAAAGACAATGTCCATCAGCCTTCAGGTCAAACATGAAGTTTTTCCCTGACTGGGTCAGTTTCAAAATGGAGAGAGAAGCAGGGTGTTTCTATTTCACTGTATTTCTTCATCTGCTGGTATGTATTCCAATACTTGCCCATCTATAAACTTATCTTTTCTTTATAGAACATTCTGTAAAGTCTGTAATTTATTACAGTATTATTTTCTACACACAGTAAGTTATATTAGTCATCTCATTCACCTGTGAAAGATCATTCAGAAGGTGAAAGACCTTAGAGATATGGCAAGCATTATTCTAATAAATGGTGATGAAGAACCAGTATAAATCATGTTTGTGGGCTGCTTGAAATGTTCAGTGGTGAGTCTAAACATCATATATCAGAAGGGAAATTTTGTGAAACACCAAACTTTACTGCATAGGCAAAGTCTTTTCAGACAAACTTTTTGTGCCCAGTCTTGTAACTGTCCGATCTATTGTTGGCCAAAGTAATATCTTGGTGTTAATGAAATTTGCGTATTAGATTATTTGCATCTTTCTGTGTATGTACTTACAGTTTTCTGTACCAACTCCTAACACTTCTGGTTTTTGCTGTCTAGTGATTACTGCCATAAAAAGAACAAAAGAAAATGTTATATTGGTATGACAAATGGAGGAATTTGTAGGGCTGGTAGGTTGGAACTGCATGCTTTTCTTCCTGGAAAAAGACTGTCTTCCCTATGATCAAATAGAGTGTTCTCTGTTTAAGCTGTGTGTTGAAAGAATTGGTTGCTATGCATGAACTAGGGTTCTGTCAGGTATAAACATGATTCTCAATTAGTTTTCAAGTGATGTCAAAAATCACAATTTTAAAGACTTGGTTTTTTCATGTCTTCTGGGAACAAGTCAATATTTTCCCCATAAAATATATTCCTTTATGAATAATGCGATTAGGTAAAATTACAATTATTCCTAAAAATGTCACCAATTTTATGTGGTGATAAAGATACTTTCTTCCTGAACTTTGGTGAGATCTATTGATGAAAATCAGAACATAAAAGGGAGTGAGAAGGAAATCAAGAGGAACCATTCTGAAGAAAATTTTGTGTTTCCTCACAAATCTATGCTACAAGCGTATAAGCACTAGATGTAATGAAGTCTGTGTTTATATGGTTTCCTATCTCATGATTGATTAAATTTGATGCCTGAAAAGGTGCTAGCTCTGATGAAAACCTTTCTCATTGTTGGGGCATTTATAAGGGCTTTCTTCAATCTCCTCAAGATCTAGACTCTCAGATGTCTAATATGTGTGCTCATGCTGCTGGTTTTCCCTCAACTGAGGTACTTTCTGAGCTACCAGTTTGCCTATTTGCAGAAAACTTGACATAATGAACTTGCTTGATGCCTTTATTCTTTTGTTAAATTTGACTGAAGAGAGCTGACTTTAAAAACTCTTGGGCCAGGGAGCAAGAAGCTCACACACACACACACTTAAACATGGACACAAACCTAATATCCATAGGAAATTAAGCAATTAATATTATTAATAAAATGTTGTTTTATAAGTAAGATTCATTGCAAAATCCTGTGACCAAAGATATAGTAAGAATGGAAGAGGAATCCTTGAGAATTTCTTATTACTTAAAACTTAGTAATGTTCATTTCCATTAGTTACAAATGAGTCCTTACTGTACTGTTTTTCTTTTTCTGGAATCACATACTTTGGAAGATGAGAAGAGGCAGACTTGCAGAAATTCACATCTGTAATGTCTGTATCTTTTGTTGAAACTTACTCAGTTTGTTGTTTGTTCTCCTCCAGTGCTGATGAGATCAAAGGGCTTTATTAGCTGCATTACTTTGCTGATGAACTTGTCAAAACTTATTATTTGCAAAGACTGACTGTGTATTTTTGCTTATCTTGCTTTTGCTACTTGCAGAAAGCTTGCCATCATTTTGAAAAACCCTAGTAATAATACTTTAATAAAGTAAAATACTTCTGTGTAGGGATTTGCTCTTAGGGTTTATTATGCTGTCATTCAATCACATCCCTATTTCATTTCATTTCATTTCATTTCATTTCATTTTATTTCATTATTTGATTTGATTTCATTTCATTTTATAATTTCATTTAATTAAAAAGTATTATAACAGAATAAATGTAAAATGCATTCTACATGTTTGTAGTATTAGGCTGGTACTTTTAAATTCTGAAGGCCTATTTCATGATCTGTGATATATACACCACTGATTAACTTGATTCATCTGTTTTCAAAGCAATCCTCCCTCACTTGGTAGAGCTTTCACTCTCCAACTTTGAAACACCAGAGTAAATTATTTCCTTGCTGTTCTGTTGTGCTTCAAGCATCCTAAACTCTGCTTCCACACAGAACCTGGATTCAATGAATGCCTACAGTTTGAATGAGCTAAACCTTTTGTTCTTTTTTATCATTCACATACAGGCACAGAGGGGTCTCTGCCGATGAAGTAGGTTCTTCAATGCAGAGGTTTAGTTGAGATAACCCACACATTCAAGGCTGTGCCCTTTGGAGAAGTCCTTCAGACTGTTTAATGAAGCAAAGAACTGGGAAAGTACTTTGTTCTTGCAGCTTCTTATCCAGTCTTCAAAACCAGAGTGTTTAACAACATACTAACGAATCCGGTCTATTGGATGGAAATACAGTACTCTTCATTACAGATGCTTTAACAAATCGTATCAATTAATAGAATGTTATGGCAACTCAGAAGTGTGAGAAAATTATTTCCAATTACAAGATTGCACTTGTGCGTCTGTCTATTGGATTTTGATAAGTGTGTTGAGATAAACTTTAAAGGGAAATTCCACACTGGAAAAGTGTCTGCATTAAAACGGCAACTGTTAAGTGAACAGATTTCTTTTGCTGTGCTGAAGTGCAAACAATGCAATACAAATTAATGCAGATTGCTTCTCAAATCCCAGACTGAATTTCTCCAAGGGTGATATTTAGAAAGTCTTTTCACTTTATACTTGTTGTATATATACATACATACATTCATCTATGTATACATGAGGAAATCATTGATTCATAACAATTTCAGACTTCATTTAATTTTTGCACTCCTTATTTAAAACTTCACTTTAAAGTGAAACTAACTAAAAACAATAACATATTTAACTAAAAGGTTCAAAACTTGGACATTGTTAGTCTTAAAGTGACATAGTCGAAACGCTTTTGAAAGCAGCTTTGGCACGTGTAAAACAGAAGAGAGAATTTTGACTGCATTTGAAAAGTCTATTGTGCTTAAAAAGTGTAAGGTTCTCCAAGCAAACATTTCTTTTTTCAATGTTTGGAAAAGGTTTTAAAGAAGAACACTAGTCAAGTGAAAATACAGTGGTTGGATTCTATCCTATACCCAGCACATTAGGTACATACTATTAGTAGTTGTTGATAATTTCACTTCAGGAATTCATTCTGACCATGTGTTTTTAGCAAAACAGATGTAACTACTTGAAGTGCATCATTTCCTTGTCAGAGATACTAGTTTTCTTTCCTACATTAAAAAAAAAAAAAAAAAGCCCGGACTATCTTAAAAAATCTCTTTTCCGTAGACATTAATAGTATGGTATTTGCATTTATAAACCAGAGTTTTATTTCAATACTTGTCAGTGCTTCCATTTGAGGATACTTGTAGGCATTTGTGTACCTACGCATGTGTGTGTAACTATACATACACGTCAGATTTTCTCAGCAGACTGCAGCAGCTTCTTCTGTCTCTGGCTGTCTGTCAATTTGGCTATTATCCTCTTTTGCTCTTGTTCTTTCACTTCTTATCTACCACTCATATGCATGAAGATGGCTTTGAGGGGTTAATCAATAACTGTGAAATGATTAAGTGTATCTTATGTGTCTTTTTTTTTTTCCCCAAATGGAAATGCCATAACTTAGTTACCAGGAAGGAAACTTGCAGATTGTGATAGTCTATCTGGAATAGTATCTTCTCTCTGATCATCAGAAATCTGCAGGAAGTTTACAATGCAATTTATTTGAAGGGGCATTCATTTTTAATATGACTAGTAGCTACATTATCTGTCAATCCTTATATAGAATTGCCTGCTGTAATTCATATCCAAAGGATAATATTTTTATTCTTGAGTATTAGTAGGTGTTTTGATTAAATGATACCATATAGCAGTAAGTTCTGTGTTACTTATTAAAACTGAAACACTAAAAGCAACAAGAACTTTTATTAATATTCTGCATTATAATGTAAAAATATCCAAACATGTATCTAAAGAAATACAAAAAATTTATTACAACTATTAAAAAAAATAAGAATGGTGAGTACACTTTGAAAGAGCAGTCTCTGAAGAAGACAAAAATACAGCACGCCCCACTTCTTGGGTATCTTCTGTTTGTATAGCTCCTTTGTGGTCTACCTATGCAAACTTGCTCCAAAGAGCAGACAATATACTACCTACCGAGAAAATCCCTAAAGAGTTCAAATGCTTTTATCTTTCCCAAGATTGCTTCTGAATCTTTCTTTATGAATGTTAAGACAGTGAAGCTATGCTAGCTACGTTTTAAGTTTCTCAGTCTGCCTTACAAGCCATCCAGAGATTTGTCTGTGCCTAAACAGTCTGTCACTTGAAGAATTGAGCAAAGCAGATGTAATCCTCTGTGCTTGGATGCAGATATTCTGCTTTAAAACTGCCCAAACTAGAGAAGGGTTGTTTTGGTTTGAGAGACGGGAATCGTCTCAGTCCAAAAAGCGAAATATCTTATATTTGTGAAGGGCAACTTTATGTTAGTAGAATTCTGTCTATTTTTCCTGGGCTAACTGTGTTGTTCCTAGTGCTGCATTATTACATCCTCACATATATAAATGCTTTCTATCATATACTTAGGCCAGACAGATATTAAGCATTCAACATTCCCACACAATTTTGTTACCTGTCTGCCATACCTTTTTAGAGGACCATTAAAATTCCTTACAAGTACTGTTGAAGAGCTCCTGATATGTTAACCTTCACCCTGTTGAATAATAATAATTAATTCCTACTCTTTGTTTTCCACTTCTTAGCTAGCTTCTGATCCGTGACAGCTTTTTACTTCTCATCAAATGAGTACTTGATTCCTCAAAAAAATCTCAGGGGAAACTTTGTCATCATCTTTACAAAGTTTAAATCAATTAGAAGTGCTGTATTTTACTTCAGTGTATCTGACTAATTTGTGTGCATGAACTTTTTAAGAAGCTAAAAAGCTGGTAATATACTTTCGTTAACAATGACAAACAAAACAAATCTAAAACAAAAGCAAAATCCATCAGGATTACCTCAGCACCAGTATAATGTCAACAAGAGTTTTACTTTTCTGCTGTTTCTGAAGTATAAATATAGTCTTGGAAGTTGAAAGAACATGAAGTATATAAGGGGCTGTATTCTTCCGTTCCTCTCTTCCCTGAGTCTTTGTGAAAATCTCTTGTCATTGTCTATGTGGTTTTGTCTCTATTTAGATTTATGACTGGCTTTAGGTGATTTTGTAAGTATTCTGCAAACTGTAAATGAAGAATAAACCCTCCCTGAAGAATATTATTTCCTTCTGAATGATACGCTTGGAAGTTACTGTAGAGTCTTGGTGAACTGTAGACAATGACTGCATAAAGCTCAACTTAGCGTCATGTCAGAAATGTTAGCCCACGAACCTTCGCAGGTTTATTTTCTGTTTTCAAGCATACCAATAGTTAGATTTTTAGTTGACCGAGTCATTAAAGATATGATTCATCTCACCAAACCTTATACATCTAAAACATAGACAGATACTTCTGAACTAGTCATCCAGACTCTCATTACCACTGATGGAGGAGAAAAAAAAAGGCTACTTGGAGGGAGTTATTCACCTAATTTAAAAATAACAAATGAAATCCATGCTAGAAGTCTCGTAATACTGGAGAGTGGGCAAATAATTTCTTCTCTCCATGGGACAGTTCTGAGAAAACAGAGATATGCATATAATAAAAGTAAGCTTTATTCAGCATACAGTAAATGCACATATTTGATCCTCAGTCTGAGACAGTCATTCAGTAGCATGTATTTTATGGAGATTGTTTCAGAGAAAAAAACTGGGCACACTGTGCACACAGAATTGATGATATACACTGTCTGCACAGAAGGACATCCACTAGTTCAATTCATTTCATATAGTCACCTGTCATAACTCAGATTTGAGCTTTCTACATTTCTTTTTTCCTGATAACTGCTAAATTTATGTTTTAATTTTGTCTTAGTATTTTTCTTATATGATGTTTTATGACTGTCAAGTTCTAGTACACCTCAACACTATGAACTAGACAGTGAGCTGTACAAAATGTCAGAGTATCAGAAATGTTCTTCTGCTCTGATAACACTTCTTTGATTGATTTAGAGCACAAACCTCACTAAAAGTCTGTAATCATGTCACTGAGTCATAGCTTAAGTGTTCCTTCTTTCATCACTCTTGGTAACGTCAATAAGTAAAATCATAGCAATGTGGGGTTTTGTTAATTGTTTCCTTTTCTTTTATTTTCCAAGCTTTTGTAGAGCTACAAAATGTTTCTGTTCAGATAACTATGTTGAGATATTACTCGGGCTGGCAGTTGCATCACCTCTGCCAAAAGCGAGGTACCTGGTCCAAGTTGGTAATCAAAGCTACCTCTTTTGGCAGTGGAGGGAGAAATTACTTCCCAGTCTAGATTCATGCCAACTGTCTTAGGTACTTGCTATTGAATAGGGTAATTCTTTTACCTGGACGTGCCTCTCTCTCTCTGTTGATAATGGAGTCTAGATGACTAGTTCATACTTAAAAAACTAGCACTGGTGATTCTCACTTCATGAAATTATTTAAATTGTACTTTAAAGAAAAGATACCTTGTTCATTACTCTCTCATATCTCTTTCTCCCCAGTTCTCCTTTATTGTTCCATATTGACAATTAAATTCTTTACCATGAGATCTAAGCCCATGTCCTGATAACTGTGTGATGTAACTATTTAATTAATCTGTATTGATCAATAGTAACATTACAAAACTACAAAATATGTGTGTGAAAAATAATGTTTTAGACTCAACTATGCATTCCAGTACTAATGAGATTTTAATTACTTTTTCATTCTATTGTACCTAATTTTTTAGTCAACCTAGTTTTCATCATCTTTTTCCTCAGTTGAACATAAATGTTTAATAAAATAGGGCGAAGTTAAATTGTACTAAGGAACTGTTAACATAAATTTTCAGCGACCACTTTAGAAATACAGCACTCAAAAATGTAATAGCGTTATATCATTTAAGAAAGAGTATTTGAGTTTTCAATTTTTCATGATTTTTCACAATACTGGTGTTACGTGATTGCCTTTAAAACACGTGTTTTGACGAAAGTAATTAAACTGTGGACATTTTGAGTTATTCTGATATTTGAAACTAAAGATTTTCTGCGTTATTACTTCTCATCCATCAATTGTTTCATTCACAGTAACCTTAAAGTTACTCCGGCATAGTCAGCTTGAAGGTGAATTCTAAAACTTTGATTAGCAGCCTGTGCTTTTTTTTTTCCCCTGCTTCTCTTTTGGCAGGTAAGCTAACGTGGAGACATTACTCTTTTAGACATTGTTAGAAGAATCTGGCAGAGATTTGATTCTTTAATGAAAGATAACATCCCTGAAGGGTAGAAAGGAAACAAACTAGGGAACATAGATGCTAGATTTCTTTAGAACACCCAGATGGACTTTCAAGTAAAAAAAAAAAGTGTTTTGGGCAAACATAAAACCTGAGTACTATGTTCAACATCCTTCAGGTCATATTGCATATTAATTGCCTGGTTTTGTGTTGTTTTCTGATTTGTCCACCAAAATATCGTTCAGGTGCCAAGTATTTAATTATTACTTGGCATCATAAGTCTGTAGAGGTCTCCTTATTCTTTCTCTTCCAATGTCTTCATCTTTTTCTCTTGTGTTCTGTTTATTTTTGCTTTGCTACAGGAATGTCTTCTGAAAATAAGTACATTTTGTGTTTTTTGTTCAGGCATGTTAAGGATGCGGGCTAATTCATTCCTGTGGGAACTAATTCAATAGTTGAGATCTTGCTGTAGAAAAATATCTGGCACTTTTCTTTACCTGAACTCTCAAACTAATCTCTGCCAGCTTTAGGTTCCTCTTGACTTTATAGTCCTTATGGGTCCTTACGGAAGCCTAATTCAGAAAGAGTTTTGAAGTTCAGAAACATCAGTGGGATCTGTTACTGTTCTTTTATGGATGAAAAGCCCATGAAAAGTATAAAATGCCTGTTAACAAATGTTTTAACACTTTTTCCCTACATTTCATTTGCTACAGTTTACACAAATGCTATAAATTGCATCAACTCAACTTGAAGGAACAAGAGGATAGTTCATTAGGTGGATTCATGCTTCAGTTTCATCTTCCCTCCCCCTTCTTCCTGCACTTACATGCATATAATTTCCTCTGCTTGCAATGTCTTGGGGAGAAAATTATGATAACATAGTCATTTTTGTTAAAATGGGCCGAATTCTGCATGTTCGAGTATGTGGTGTGAACCACTAGTTTAAATGGAAAAGGTTGTAGAGACACTCTGTATGAAGAAAACACATTTAGCTCACTGTTAGTAAGAAAACAATTGCATTGAATTATTGTGCCCTGTTTTTTACTGAAGATGTGAAATTTTTAAACTAATTGAAATGTCAATATATAACATTTCAGATAAAATGGATACCTTTAGTAATATATATCTACATAACAAAAAGCGAAGCATAATGAAATGCCAAAATTTTCAGAATCGTACTTGAAATTTCATTAATGATGAAACTTTCGGCAAACATGGCAAAAAAGAAATATAATATGTCTTGAAAAAAAAATTTTTTTCTGTCTTTGTAAAGTTATAGATTAATGGGGTGAAAATCATGTTTCCTCCCCAGGTAGCCCGTGCATTAAACTGGAGTTTGCTTTATTTAAACATTTTGGACCAGAATATGTCATAATCTGGTTGAAAAATCTGAAACGATGCATTTAGACTGAAAAGATATTTTTCCTAATATTGAAGTTACGTAACACAGATTCTGAGAAAAATCTGTAATATTTATATTTTTAAAACTACCTCTAGAGATTGTATTTGAATCCATTGACTTTGACAGCCTATGACCTTGAAAGACGTTTGTCTTATCCTCCATCATGCTATTTCTGTTCCACAAGTCCTCTTCTAAAACAATATGTTCTTTCTGAATGAAAAGTAATTCTAAGCACTTCACATCTTCAACAGAGATTTGGTATTTTGTCATTTCAGCATGTCACATTGTTAAGCTACCTAATGCAATGGATCAAAATGATTCAACACTAGCTTCTAGGCTTACATTTATTGTGATGTATAACACACTAAAGATAAATGGCAATTAAAACAAAACTCTCAGCCAATGGCTACGCTTCTTGCTAATGATTATAAATATGAATATACGTCTCAGTTATCTAGGGATGGATTATCTGTGTATTGTATTAACAGAACAATGGATGTAGGCAATGTAAATTTACTCAAGTCTGACAAGACTTATTAGTACAACACCATTCAAACTTGGTTAGGTTGCTTCCAGGTGTGCTTGCATCTTAACGCAGTATAGCTTTTCTTGGCAAAGCAAGCTTGACTGTTTCTGGCAGTCCTGAACTGGAAGAACTGGGAATAGCACACTTGACTGGTAGGAGGGAATTAAGGTAATGGAGCCAGACTCTTCTCAGTAGTATCTTGCGGCAGGACAAGAGGCAAACGACACAAATTAAAACACATGAAATTAAATCTGAACACAAGAAAAAACATTTTTATTGTGTGGGTGGTCAAAAAACAGAAACAGGTTGCCCGGAGAATTTGTGGACTCTGCATCCTTGGAGATACTCAAAGCCTGACTGGACACGGTCCTGGGCAACCTACTGTAGCTGACCCTGCTTGAGCAAGGAGGGGTGAACTAGACAATCTCAAGAGGTTCCTTCTAACATAAGCAATTATCTGTTTCTGTGATTGTGCGTAAATAATCCAAATGGTGACAATTCAGCAGAGCACATGTACACTGGCAAATAACCTGAGAGGTGAAAGCACAGCTGAACTGAGCTGGCTTGACTGAACATATTCCTCACCTCCACCGCCAGCACAAGTTCCAGGATTCATAGAAGGGCTGTTCAGAGCTCAGCAGACTCTATTTTCTAAACAGAAGTACCTGCTCATAATGGGTTCACTTTTCCTAGAAGTACTGTTGTCAAGGTATTTCCAATACTGAGGATCTCCCTGTCTTTCTGTTACCTCAATAAACTGAGGGCCAACTCTGACCACATATACACTTTGGCTTTGATCAATGTCTAAGGATCTGCTAACTTGCAGGAAAACCTCTCTTTCTCTTCAGGTCATTTTTTCATACCTTTATTCTAAGGCAATACTCAAAGCAAGGCCAACTGACTGCTCTCTTTTCCCTAGACCCATGGTCACATATGCTCACCTGGTTCAATAATTTATTGAGAATGGCTAGGCAATTTAGCAATTAGACAGC
This sequence comes from Steatornis caripensis, assembly GCA_013398225.1. Taxonomy (NCBI): domain Eukaryota; kingdom Metazoa; phylum Chordata; class Aves; order Caprimulgiformes; family Steatornithidae; genus Steatornis; species Steatornis caripensis. The sequence continues at coordinate 231,171 of VZSC01015894.1, read as the reverse complement.
AAGGTACTGTTTGCATTAACATAAAAGCTTTGTTTTATAGCAGTTTCTTGCTATATTTCTAAGGATGTCTGAGCTATTTCTAGATACATTCCTTAAGGCCTCTGGTGCATTGTAAGTCTATGGTCTTGTCTGAAGTTTTTATAATACATTTTAGCATTTAAAATAAAATTTCTCAAATACTTTCTCATATGCATTCTGATCAAACCTTCCAAAAATGATAGTCTTTCAAGTATACTTTTTAAATATCCAGAAAGCAGACCTAAATTAAACAAGGAACTTGTACTGTTCAATATTATTTTGTGTGTTCATTTCCAGTGTGCAATAGCTATGCATTTTCTTTCTCTGCTAGCTTTTATAGAATAAAATAAATGCAAATAAATCTCATGCCCTCTGAGCTAAGATGAACTTACCTATTTATTTATTTATTTATTTATTTATTTATTTATGTGGATTTCTTTTAGTCAGGGTTTGCCTTGGACTATATGCCTTGAAACATATTCACACCATAAATTGATGCTCCACAGCTGGGCTTGGAACTAATCAACTAATGAAGTATTTCTAAAAATTTCGTGGCTTTTTACTCCTTCACTCTCAGAATGGCTTGTATCAACTCTATACCTTCATGCAAACTAGAACAGACTGAATAATTATTGTAAAATAATTGCACTTGCTGCTGACTGTCTGAAAGGTTCATCTACAGTTTTGAATTGAGAGAAGGGAGAGGATCGCTGGCAATATCTCCTTTTAGCTGACCTCACTTGAAGACGTGGGGAGAGACACAGGGAGATGCTACTGTTGACAGCTGCAATCTCATGTCATCTTGCAGACTGCTTTGGGCAAATAGTGGTATATAGAACAGATAAAATGGTGGGAAAGGCCTGGGTGAAGTAGACATCATTTCTGCATTGATCCATCATAAGTGGCTTTGTAGCTATGCCTCACCTGTGGGACATAGGACCATTCCCTCTTTACCTTCTGTCGCAGGGGGAAGTGGTTAAGGTTTAACGGTCGCTCAAAGAATCACCACCACAGATATGAGGGAAAGCTGATTTTTAATACGAGTTTGTAAAAAGCGCGACTTTACAGAATTCGATGGCAAGATTCACTCTATTACTTACTGTGTGAAGGGATTGTGAAAGGGAATTGGG